>PVHX01022218.1:0-28120 GCA_004024805.1 Geosciurus inauris | reverse complement strand
GGCTCAAGCCTGTAATCCCAGCACTCAGGGAGGCTGAGACAGGAGAATCGCGAGTTCAAAGCTAGCCTCAGCAATGGCGAGGCGCTAAGCAACTCAGTGAGACCCTGTCTCTACATAAAACACAAAATAGGGCTGGGGATGTGGCTCAGTGGTCGAGTGCCCCTGAGTTCAATCCCCGGTACCAAAAAAAAAAAAAAAATTGGGATCTAGAGTGCTGTTAAGTGGCCATTTGGAATCAAATTTGGTTGCAGAGATTAATTCGTTTCTGTGCCTTCAAGACAGGAGTAAGGTGAAGTGAATCTGAATTTGCTAAAAGGCAACCCAGTGGGGTCTCCGAGGGGACGGCAGAGGTGGCTGCACCCATGGCAAGAGAGAGAGTCAGTAGGGAGAGGCAGAGGCATCCCTCTGTGCTATTTATACTGAATGAGAAAGAGCTAGCCCCTGCGGGAGTGTCACTGCCTCAGGATGGGAGTGGGGTCTAGGGCCCACGGGGGTTCTTGGTGCCTGGCACCAGGGCTTTGAGACCTGGAGAGAGATCTCTTGCCAGGGGTGAGACCATCTGAGCCTATGGACTCAGGCGATAATCTGACAGGTTTGGATGAAAATTATGATACTTTAGTTTTTATTACTTTTGAGAACAAAGCTACTATATGAAGCTTTGTTCATATAGTAGCTCAGGGGATCAGCTGTAGCCCTGAAAGCCATGGTTGGTGGTGCCCCCGACCAAATGGGAACCCTGGGAGTGCTGGACGTTCAACAGTCACTTCCCAGGACCCACCGGTCATTTGAGTGGACTGAAGGCAGGGGGGATTCACCCGAATCAGCAGGTAGTGGATGAGAAGTCAAGTGCTCAGTGAAATGGAAGATGAGTTGGCAGCAAGGGTGGGCTTAGGACCAGGCATGGGATCCCAAGGCAGCTCAGATCTGCAAGAGGAGAGCCACATCAATGGAAGAGCCATCCGAGTCACAGCACCAATGAAAGGACACTCACAGAGTCCACATAATTGGTAAGTTCCTCTGACATCTCCATCAAGACCCTAGTCATCTTAGGGTACCCAGACTGGGCCAAGGGGATCATTTGTCTCTTTTCATCTTAAAGGACACTCACAAAGTCCACAAAGAGTCCAAAGAACACACCACACCACATGCCAGAATCTCACACGAGAGATTTATTGTCAGTAGCAAGGAGCAAACTCACAAGGCTGTCCCTGGGAGGAGGGCAGCAGCAGGTCTCACTCACAGAGCAGCTTTATAGCCCACAGGAAGAATTCCACATGCCTGCCTGAGGGTTGCGACTTGGGCTGGGGTGGAGTTGGCCCTTTAGCAGTTACATGTCTTACGGGAAGCTGAGCAGCCTGGCCTCAGGGTCAAAACTTAGGGGTCCTAGATAAAATGGCTCTTGACCTAAAACGGCAGATCTGATGCCAATATCCTCAGGGTCCAGGGACCTTCATGTGGCTACATTTCTAATAAGACTGTTGCTGCAGCCATCAAATCCCTAAGCTTCATCAAGCCAATGATAACAAAGACAGACTAATAACCAAACTAACAGACAAAAGAATACATAGAATAATTACACTAAAGCAAAGTGCACTTTCAGACACGTAAGCCATGCTGTATCACCATAATAAATCATTTTTACCTTAGTGGTAGGTGTAGAACTGTAAGTAAACCAGTTAGCCAACATTTTCTCTAGCGGGGGGAGGGCAAAGGTAGAATTAGCACTTTCCATTCTGGTGCAAATTAAAACAAAGATCTTCCAAACCCCCTGGTTTTCTGTACACCTTATGTCTCTCTGCAAACTGGAGCCACAAATTTGGTATCTGAAAAGAGTCCAAACAATATGGAAAAGGAAGGCAAGGCCCCACATGCTCTGTTGGGGAGAACTTACTAGAAGTTTAACTTTAGGGCACATAGATGCTAAAAGTTGGTTTCTCTGTTTCACCACAAAGCAGGAAGAGCAGTGGATGCTGGTCCAGTTGGGAAAGAAAAGGTGGGGCATCAAAACAAAGACGGTTTGGGCAGCCACACAGGGCTGTCTTATCCATCCTCTTCCTCCAAGTTTGGTTAGCTACATGTGACTGTCAGTTTGTGAGCTCCTGGCTGGCTCACCAAAACTATTACCAGAGTCCTAGACCAGAGGTCTGACTCAGGATCCCAAAAAACCAGATTTTGCCACCCACCACCTCTAGAGTACAATTAGGAATGAGTTGTGGCAAAGGAGGGAAGGAATATATTTAGGACGGCCATAACAGGCAGCTAGGTCTAGCAAGCAACTTTCTAGAAAAACATCTTTGGGGTATTGATAAAGTCTCTAGGATTCATAGAGGAAGGACCAAATGACGTGGAGGGGCACCAAGAGGTATGTACAGTCAGGAAGTCTTACTCAAGCTGTGATCTGGTTGACCATGGTCTCAGATCTGGTTCTTCGGGGTCCTGTTGGCACCAGGGAAATAGTTATTGCGTGAGGGGACAATTTGATTTCCCCAATGATGTGATCTGCCTCAAGAGATCACTATTCCTAGAATTTTACAGAAGCTAGGAGAAATGACTCAGAGAAGAAACACACCAGAGTTGCAAAATGGTGTCAGTCAGAACAATGATGGGGTCCTCTTGAAATCACCAATTTTAAAGGAACCACCCTGACAAGCAGGCATTGTGTAATTTCTATGTTTTTAAACAATTAATGTGTGTTTTGGGCCCACAGTATTGTCTCTCTTGGTGAATGTTCTGTGTGAACTTGAGAAAACTGTCATCTGTTGTTGGATGAGATAGTCTATATGTGTCCATTATAACCCGTTAATTATTATAGTAGCCGAGTTGGTTTTAGGCCTGCTAAATCTATTTCTGAATTCTCCCACTATAATAGTGGGTTCATCTATATCTTCTTGTAATTACATCAATTTTGCCTCACATATTTCGGTGCTCTGTTATTAAGTGCTTGCAGACTGAGCACCATCACAGCTTCTTGCAGTACTGCCTCCTCTGTCATCATGTAATGTCCCTCAAAACTCACCTGTTCCCTTTCTCTGAAGTCCTGTCTGAAATTAAAGCTCTTCCTGGTTCCTTTTGGTGAGTGTTAGCATGGTGTATCTTTCTCCAGCCTTTATTTTATTTTTGGTACTGGGAATTGAACTCAGGGGTACTCCACCACAGAGCCACATCCCCAGCCCTATTTTGTGTTTTATGTAGAGACAGGGTCTTGCTGAGTTGCTTAGCGCCTCGCTGTTGCTGAGGCTGGCTTTGAACTCGTGATCCTCCTGCCTCAGCCTCCTGAGTGCTGGGATTACAGGCATGTGCCATCATGCCCGGCTTCTCTAGCCTTTATTTTTATTATTTATTGGATTGATTGATTGCAGTGCTGGGGATTAAATCCAGGGCCTCCAGCATGCCTGGTGAGTACTCTGCCACTGAGACACAACCCCAGCCCATCTCCTTATTTTTCATCTTTATGTGTCTTTATATGTCAAGGGAAGGGATCTGTACACAGTGCATAGTTGGGCCTTTTGTCTCTCCCTACCATGATGTTCTAACTCAACACAGACCTAAAAGTAATGGAGCCAGCTGATCATGGACTGAAACTTCTGCAACAATGAGCCAAAACAATTTTTTCTCCTTTTAAGTTGTTTATATCAGGTAGTTTGTCACAGTAACAGAAAGCTAACACAAGCTCATGGTTGAGTGCTTGCCTAGAATGCTCAAAGCCCTGGGTTCATATTCTAGCACCACAAAATGAAAACAAAAGACCCCCACATCCTACCCAAGCTTGTAGGACAAAGCAGAAGAAGTGGTGAAGGGAAAATTCATAGCTACAAATGTTACATCGTAAAACAAAATAGAGCCAGGTGTGGTGGAGCACATCTGTAATCCCAGTAGCACAGAAGACTGTGGCAGGAGGACTGCAAGTTCAAAGCCAGCCTCAGCAACTTAGAAAGGCCCTAAGCAACTTAAAAAGATCCTGTCTCAAAAAATTTTTTAAAAGGACTGGGAATGTGGCTCAGTGGTGAAGCACTCCTGTGCTCAATCCTGGTACAAAAATAAATAAATAAATAAATAAAAATGAGATATCAAACCAACAACCTAACTTCACAAATTAAGGAAGTAGAAGAATAAACTAAACACAATACTAGCAGAAGGAAAGAAATAATTAAAATTAGAGCAGAGAACGGTGAAATGCAGAATAGCAAAACAACAGAGAAAATCAAAAGAAAAGAAATGTTAGTTCTTGAAACATTCAACAAAATTGACAAACCCTTAGCTAAATGGACAAAGGGAAAAAAAGAGACACAAATTACTAAAATCAGGAATAGAAATGAGGACATTACTATAGACCCTAAAGAAATAAAGATGATGTTTTGGGGAGGGTGCTGGGAATTAAACTCAGGGCTTCACATATGCTAACTGCATGCTCTACCCCTGAGCAATGTCCCCAGTCCCAATAAAAAGAATTTTAAGAGAGTACTAGGAGCAATTGTAATACAACAAATAAGATAACCTAGATGAAATGGCTAAATTCCTAGAACACAAAGTCTACCAAAATGAAATCTTGAAGAAATAGAAAATCTGAATAAACCTGTGGCTAGTAAGGGAGTTGAATTAGTAATGAACCTTCTCTCAACAAAGAAAAGTCCCAGACCTGATGGTTGTACAGGTAAAATCTACCAAACATTAAAAGAAGAGCTAATACCAATCCTTCTCAAAATTTTCTCAAAAATTGGTGAGGAAGGAGCATTTCTTAATTCATTTTATAAAGCCAGCATTACCCCGAGGTCAAAGCTAGACAAAGACACTACAAGAAAACTATAGGCAAATATTCCTCTTGAACATTGATGCAAACATTTTCAAGAAAACACCCATAGACAAAATTTAACAACATATTAAAAGGATTGCATGCAATGACCTAGTTGGATTTACTTCTGGAACAAAAGAATGCTTCAATATACAAAAAATCAATCAATATAATACATTGCATTAACAGAATAGGAGAAAAATATCATGTTTTCATCTAAATTGATCCAGAAAAACATTCAAAAAAATTAAACATCCTTTCCTGATAAAAATACTTGACAAACCAGGAATTGGAGGAAATCACCTCAACATAATAAAAGCCTTACATTAAAAAACTATAGTAAACATTATACTCAATGCTGAAAGACTGAAAGACTTTTCTTTGAAATCAGGAACAAGACAAGGATGCTCACTCTTTCCACTTCTATTCAACATGTTACCAGAAGTTCCAGCCAGAGAAATTAAGAAGAAGTAAAAGGAAATTGGATAGGAAGAAGTAAAGTTATGTCTGTTTCCAGATGATATGATCTTGTTTATAGAAAACTCTAAAGATTACACACACACACACAAACACACACACACAGTTTGAACTAATAAATGAATTCAGCAAAGTATCCAGATGCAAAATCAACACACAAACATTGGTTGCATTTCTGTATACTAACAATAAACAATCTGAGAAGGAAATTATGAGAACATATCTATTCAATAACATTAAAAATATAAAGTACTCAGGAATTACTTAACTAGGGAGGTAAAAGAATTGTACAATAAAAACTATAAAACACTGCTGAAAGAAATTAAAGAAGGCATAAATAAATATAAAGGCATCCCATGTTCATGGATTGGCAAACAATATTGTTAAGATGTCAATACTACTCAAAGAGATCTACAGATTCAGTTAAATCCTCATCAAAATACCTAACTTTTTTCTTTTTCAGAAATAGGAAAACCCATCCTAAAATTTATATAGAATTTTCAGGGACATCAAAGAGCCCAAACCTTCTTGAAAAAGAACAAAGCTGGATAATTCAGTCCTCCTGATTTTAAAACTTACTGCAAAGCTGCAGAAATTACCACAGTATAGTTCAGATTAGTTCAGATACATAGACCAGTAGAATACTGGGAAAAGAAATAAATCTTTGCATATATGGTCAAATGATTTTTTTGTTTTTCTTTAGTTTTATTTTGGTCAATGATTTTCAATAAGAGCACAAGACCATTTAAAGGGGAAGGAATGATCTTTTCAACAAATGGTGCATGAAAAAGAGTAAAGCTGGACCCTTTAACTAACTCCAGATACAGAAAGTAGCTTCAGTGTGGTGTGAAGCAGGTAGACAATATCCGTGTACAAATGGGTGTGGCCAGAGTGGGCTGGGTTTGGCCTGCTGGCAAAGGCATCGGACTTTTGCACTGTGGGTGTTATGGTGCATTTGAAATCAATCACCGGGTCAGTCTTGAAGCAGGGCATGGAACTTTATTCATAGGTGGGTCGAAAGGGCAGCAAAAGTCACTTCTGCCACCCTTAACCCCTTGCAGAATGTAGGGTACATACTTTGTAGACAAAAAATGCAAGCTACCAGTAAGTCAAAACCATAGCAATGTGGGAAATGAATCAGAATAACCCCATACAGTCTGAGTACATTGCCCAAGAAAAGTGGGAACTAAAAAGCAAACATCTTACAAAAGCTTTTCTTAATAATACAATGTTTAAGAATAATAGAGTGCTGGGATTGTAGCTCAGCAGTAGAGCACTTGCCTCGCATGCGTAAGGCACTGGGTTCGATCCTCAGCACCACATATAAATAAATAAAGATATTTTAAAAAAAAGAATAACAGAAACATTCTCTCACTGTCATGCATTTCTAAGCAGGATGTGGATGGCGGAGGTGGCGTTTTCTCATGGGAGAAGCATTTCTTATATGAAATGGAGTCTCAGGGTAAAATGGAGTTTGTCTGGTCAAGGCACATATATCCTGGCCCATAACATAGATACAGTTTGCTATTTTTGTGTAAATAAGTGTGTGGGGGCCTAAGAATATTTATTTGCATTTGCTTATTTTCACATAAAAATATTGGGAAGATACATATGGATAATGGAGTATGTATTAGTTAAGAGCCAGTTTGAAAAGAGAAGCCAGGGAAATCTTTTTTTTTTTTTTAATATTTTTTTTAGTTGTAGATGGACACAATGTTTTTATTTTATTGCTTTGTACGTGGTGCTGAGGATCGAACCCAGGGCCTCACGCATGCAAGGCAAGCGCTCTACCGCTGAGCTACAATCCCAGCCCCAGCCAGGGAAATCTTAATATAAAAAATGATTAGCTCATAACTGAACCGGTATAATATTAACTAGTACAATGTAAAGCATTATTATCCAGGAGATTGGCCACAGGCACACCTTGGAGATATAGCAGGTTCAGTTCCAGACCATTTCATTAGAGTGAATATTACAATAGAGTAAGTCACACAAATTTTTAGATTTCCCAGTGCATATAAAAGTTCTCTTTGCACTATGCTATTATCTATGAAGGGTGTGATAACATTATGTCTAAAAATTGTAAATATCTTAATTTAAAAATACTTTATTGTAAGGGTTAGGTTGTTACTCAGTGGTAAAGCGTGTGTTTAATATGTGACAGGCTCTGGATTAAATCCTCAGCACCATACCCCCCCCCCCCCAAAAAAAAATTACTAACACTCATCCGAGCCTTCAGTGACTTATAAGCTTTCTTTTCTTGTTCAGGGCTGGGGATTGAACCCAGGACCTCATGCATGCTAGCCAAGCACTCTACCATTGAGCCACATCCCCAAATGAAAACCTTTCTGCTGATGGAGGGTCTTACTTCAGTGTTGATAGCTCCTGACCAATCAGAGTGGTGGTTGCTGGGGTTGGGGTGGCTGTGGCAACCTCATGCTGCATCAATTAACTTGTCCTTTCACAAAAGACATTTCTGAAGCATGCACTGTGTCTGGTAGTATTTTGCCCATGGTAGAACTTCCTTCAGAATTAGTCCTCTCAAACCCTGCCACTGTTTTATCAACTAAATATATGTAATATTTTAAATCCTCTGTCATGTCAACAATGTTCACAGCATCTAGTCCTGGAGAAACCACTTCTTTTTTTTTTTTTCCTTCTCACTGAGGATTGAACCCAAGAATGCTCTACCACTGAGCCCCATCCCCAGCCGTTTAAAAAAATTTTTTTTTTTTTTAAATTTTGAGGCAGAGGCTTGCTAAGTTGCTTAGTGCCTCACTACGTTGCTGAGGCTGGCATTGACTTTACGATCCTCCTGCCTCAGCACCCTGAGCTGATGGGATGACAGGCATGTACCACCACACCTGGCGAGAAATCACTTTCTTTGCTCACCCATCAGACGCAATTCCTTATTCATTCAAATTTCATCATGAGATTGCAGCAATTCTGACACATCCTAATTCTAGTTCTCTTGTTTCCACTAACTGCAGTTACTTCCACCCCTTGAATCGTGACACCCTTACACTCATCCATGACAGTTGGAATCAACTTCTTCCAAATTTGGGTTAATGTGGCATTTTGACTTCCCCCATGAATCAAATGCTGTGTGTGTGTGTGTGTGTGTGTGTGTGTGTGTGTGTGCATTTTAACAGTACTGGGGACTGAACCCCTAGAGTGAGCTACCTTGCAGCTGTTTTCTTATGATAGGGTCTCACTACACTGCCCAGGCTGGCCTCAAACTTGAGAACCTCCTGCTTCAACCTCCCGAATCGCTGGGATTACAGGTGTCTACCACCACACCTCGCTCACACATGCTCTAACTGGCATCAAGAATGGTGAATCCGGGGCTGGGTTTGTAGCTCGGCGGCAGGGTGCTTGCCTCGAATGTGTAAGGCACTGGGTTCAATCCTCAGCACCACATAAAAATAAATAAACAAAATGAAGGTACTGTGTCCATCTACAACTAAAAAGTATTTAAAAAAAGAAAAGAAAAGAAAAGAATGGTGAATCCACAGCTGGGCACGCCTGTAATCCCAGCACTTTGGGAGGCTGAGACAGTAGAACCGCGAGTTCAAAGCCAGCCTCAGCAACAGCGAGGTGAGACCCTGTTTCTACATAAAACACAAAATATGGCTGGGGATATGGCTCAGTGGTTGAGCACCCCTGAGTTCAATCCCCAGTACAAAAAAAAAGAATGATGAAACACTCCAGAAGGTTTTTGATTTACTTGGCTCAGATCTATCAGAAGAGTCATAGCTGGAGCCTTACAAAATGTATTTCTTAACCAGTAAGAATTGAAGATTGAAATTACTCCTGGACCAACTGGCCACAGAATGGACACTTTGTTAACAAGTATGAAAAACTTAATTTCATTTTGTACATCTCTATCAAATCTCTCTCTCTCTCTCTTTTTTTTTTTTTTTTTGGTGGTGCTGGGGATTGAACCCAAGGCTTTGTGCATGTGAGGCAAGCACCCTACCAATTGAGCTATATCCCCAGCCCTCTATCAAAGCTCTTGAGTGACCTGGTACATTGTCAATCACAGTAATATTCTGAAAGGAATATTTGTTTTTGAATAGTAGGACTCAACAGTGGGCTTAAAATATTTAGCAAAACATGTTGTAAATGGATGTGCCCACACACAGGCTTATTCCATTTACAGAGCACAGAGAGAGTCGATTTAGTTTAATTCTTAAGGGCTCAAGGATTTCCAGAATAGTAAATGAGCACTGGTTTCCATGTAAAATCACCTGCTATGTTAGCCCCTGATAAGAGTCACCCTGTTCTCTGAAGTATGAAAGTCAGGCAGGGACTTCTGTCCCTACACAAGTCCTAGCTGGAACCTTCTTCCAAAATAAGGCTGTTTTGTAAACTTTGCAGATCTGTTCGGGGTAGCTGCCTTCCTCATCTTCTGGGTAACTCGCTGCGGCTTCTTTCTAGCTGCACTCACTGCCTCACCCTGCACTTCCGTGTCGCGGAAACAGAACATCACGCACCAACCTCTGCTAGCTTCAGATTTTCTTCTGCACCTTTCCCTCTCAGCCTTCAAAGAGCTGAAGAGGGTTAGGGCCTTGCTCTGGAGTAAGGGAATGTGGGGGCTGGTTTGATCCTCCATCCAGACTACTTGAGCTTTCTCTACATCAGCAAGAGGTGGTTTTGCTCTCTTATGATGCTTGTGTTCAGAGGGGTAGCAATTTTAATTTTCTTCAAAGACATTTCCCTTGCATTCCCAGGCTGGCTCATGGGTGCAAGAAGCCTGGTTTGCGGCCTATCTCAGCTTTCCACATGGCTTCCCCACCCTGCTTGATCATTTCTAGCTTTCATTTAAAGTGAGAGACAGGAGACTCTTCACTTGAACACTTAGAGGCCATTGCATGGCTATTAATTGGTCCAACTTCAATATAGTTGCGTCTCAGGGAATAGGGAGGGGAGACACAGGGAAGGCCCGTCAGAGGGGCAATCAGAATATGCATATTTATTAAGTGCACTGTCCTTTGGGCACAGTTTGTGGCGACTACAATAGTAACATCAAAGATCAGTGATCATAGGTCACCATAACATAAAATAATGCGAAGTTTGCAGAATTTCAGGAATTACCAAAATGCATCAGAGAGACATGACGGGAACACATGCTGTTGGAAAAATGGTCCCAATCATCTTGGTTGAGGTGGGGTTGTCACAAACCTTCAATCTGTAAGAAAGTCCATATCCGGTACAGTGCCTGTGCCAGAAGAAACAGACAGAACTCCCTCTACAGCAACACTGTCCAATAGAACTTTCTGGAATGATGGACATGTTCTGTCTGCACCGTCCAATGGGGTAGTCATTAGCTCTGTGCAGCTATGAAATACTGAAATGAAGCTAGCACCACTCAGAAACTGGATTTTAATTAAATATTCAATGAATATTTAAATGTAAGTAGCACAGACTTGGCTAGTGGCTACCACATCAGACAGAGCTGCTCTAAAGAGCACAGACCACAGACGTGGGGAGCAGAGGCTCCCTCTAAGGCTGAGTGTACCTCCATCCCCAAGGATGCTACTTGGAGCTCACTGGTATGGCCATAGCCCACGGGATGCTGGACGCCCTTGGCAGAGAAGCCAGGAGGAAAAGCACCAAAGTCCAGAGGCTCCTCCCCCTCACACTTCCCCTCAGTGCCCCCTACTGGCAAAGTCCAGCCTCACACCATCTGTGGGAGGAGAACTGTGGTGTCTAGGCCGGTGTCACAGAGCAGCATGAAGAAGCCTTTAGAGACTGACCCCGGCCCAACCCGTCGAGGAGGCGGAGCAGACAAGACCAAGCCGTCGCGGAGCTGCAGCCCCCTATCTACCAACCAGCGGCTGTCCTGCCTATGTCCATCTAGAGCCAACAGCCAGGACCAGGAAGACCATCCCCAAAGTCCCTGCAGGCCTGATTACACCAGAGGTAAGGTACTGGTAACTTGCAGGGACACTACAAGATTTTAGGGTAGAAACTGTAATACCTCAGATCGGCACTGCTGGAGAGGAAGACACATGAACAACATGAAAAAACATGGGAAGAAAATGCCCCAAACAAACCAAGATGCTACAATAATAGAATCCATTGACAGCCCAGTAGATAAAATGTCAGAGAAGAAGTTCAGAACATACATAGTTAAAATGATCTGTGAAGCACAGGATAATATAAGAGAGCAATTACAGGCAACCATTAATCAATCCAATAAAAAGATTAGAGAGCAAATACAGGGAGCAAAAGATTACTTCAAGAAAGAGATAGACTTTGAAAAAGAACCAAGCAGAAATCCTTGCAATGAAGGAAACAATAAATCAAATAAAATTTTGAATAGAAAGCTTCACCAACAGACTGGAGAACTTGGAAGACAGAACCTCAGACAATGAAGACAAAATAGAGAACCTTGAAGATAAAGCTTACCACACAATGAAGATGGTAAGAAACTATGAACAGAACATCCAAGAACTATGGGATAACATGAAAAGACCAAATCTAAGAATTATTGGGATAGAGGAAGGCACAGAGATACAAACCAAAGGAATGCACAATCTCTTCAATGAAATAATATAAGAAAATTTCCCAAACATGAAGAATGAATTGGAAAATCACATACAAGAGGCTTACAAGATAACAAATGTACAAAACTACAACAGATCCACACCAAGGCACATTATAATGAAAATGCCTAGCATACACAATAAGGATAGAATTTTAAAAGCTGTAAGAGAGAAGGAGCAGATTACATACAGGGGGAAACCAATTCAGATTTCAGCAGATTTCTCAACCTAGACCTTCAAAGCCAGGAGATCCTGGAACATCATATACCAAGCTCTGAGAGAAAATGTGTGTCAACCAAGAATCTTATATCCAGCAAAATTAAGCTTCAGATTTAATGATGAAATAAAAACCTTCCATGATAAACAAAAGTTAAAAGAATTTACAGTAAAAAAGCCTTCACTAGAGAGCATTCTTGGCAAAATATTCCATGAGGAGGGAATTAAAAACAACAATGAAAACTGGCAAAGGGAGGAACTACATTAAAGGAAAAGCCAATCAAAGGAGAAACCAAGTCAAGTTAAAAACCAAAAATAAACTGAAATGAACGAGAATATAAGCCATATTTCAATAATAACTCTGAACATTAATGGCCTAAACTCATCAATTAAAAGACATAGACTGGCAGATTGAATTTTAAAAAGAGTCAAATTATGGAATTCACACAGATGTTGGCTCAGGGATATGCCTACAATGGAGAAAAGGACTGTGTTAGGAACATCAGCTGAACATAAAAATTGGTTATTGTGCTGTTGGTTATGAATTTCTTATCCTTACTCCTCTATGGCTGTATAAGGAAGGCAATTATTTTTCTTTCTTCTTTCAAAATTTTGTCTTTGTGTTTAGTTTTCTGTAATTTGGATATGAGATGACTAGATATTACTTTATTTATATACCTATTTATATTTGGTACTTATCCTGCTTGATATCTCTCAAAATCTGTGCTTTTTATCTCATCATAGTTTTTGAAAAATTTTCAGATAGCTTACTTCAAATATTTTTTCTGCTCTGTTTTCCTTTCTTCTTTTTGTATTCTAATTATACATGCTTTACTCTTTGATATTGTCCCACAGTTCTTGGGTTGCTTTTATTTCCTTTGTATTTTTATTTGGGAAATTTTTAATTAACTTACCATCAAGATCATGGTTTCTTTCCTTGGCCATAATTTAATTGGTGGCAGGAGAAGGCATTTTTCCTTTCTATTTCAGCATATTTGATTTCTAGAATTTTGTTTTGATTCTTAAAGTTTCCATTTTCCCTAACATAGTTGATAAGTTTTTGCATGCTGTATACTTTTTTCCTATTAGAGTATTTAACATATTAATCATAATTACTTTAGTTTTTTTTTAACTTGGCAATTCAAACATGCATGATATGTTTGAGTCTGATTTTTATCTTAAGATTGCATTTTAGTGTGTCTTCTGGCCTGTCTTGTAATTTTTTGTTAAAAGCCAGACATATTTTATTGAATAATAAAAAAGAGGAAAATAGGCCAGTGATAGGAGTATTTATTTTACCTGGTGAGGACTTGTCTGGTGTTTAATGCTTGCTGGCAGCTAAAGGTTTTCATCCTATACTTTAAGTTTTCATCCTATACTTTTTTTTTATCTCACTATTTGAGTTTCCTTAAAACTACTTTAGAGAGAAAAAAATCTGTGTATTACCACTCTTTCAGCTTTAATTGTTATTATACCAGATCCTTGCTGCTGTGTAGGTCAGATATGGAACAAAGGAGTTTTTTCTAATCTTATCCAGTCTTTAAGTGGGTCTGTGTCTGAGGACTATGACTTTCACAAGTGTTTCATCAATGTGTACCACCCCCACTGGCACCCTTACTCCTGTCTTTGACTGCAGCATTTCCAATATTTTTCTTTGAAACTTTGTCCTTAATTGACTTTTTAAAAAAATTCACAACCTAATCCTATCAGAAACATGAAGTCTTTTTGGAATCTTCAGTGGGAAGCTGGTAGGATATCTGGAAGGAAAACTGTGGAACTGTGAGGGTTTCCCTAAGTCTACAGGACCCCAAGGTTTCCTTAGTCTCAAATTACCCCATATTCTGTCTCCAGCCATTCTTCAAGAAATATATACCAGTTGACAGCTGTAGCAGCACACTGTTGGGTTCAAGAAATGTAATTTGATTTTCAGACATTTGTGTTATTGTAAGGATAAGATTGATGACTTTTGGTTACTTAACATATCAGAGATGAAACATGAAGTCAGTTTCTTAATTTTAAAGCAATGTTTAAAAACTTGTTTAATTTTATTTATTCTTTTCATTTCTATACTCTTTTTTCCTTCTCTGGTTTTCTTTCCATTTTATCATCCATTTTATTTGGGAAATGCTTTTGTTGAATACAGAAAACCAATGTGATTAATTCTATTTCATGTTTTTAATCTTATTCCTACATCTTCTGTAGACTGTTTTAAATTTCTTTACATAGAATAATTTATATAATTTTTATATACTGAGTAGTTTTATATATTGAATAGTTTATAGTTTATCAGATCTACATTGTATTGTTTCTACTCATTCTTTCTTAAACAATACACATAGATTCTATTGGATAATTAAAAATTAATAAATAAATTTTAAAAAATTATATAAAATAAAATAAGAAAGAAACTAAGACAGCCAGGTTCAGTGGCACACCCCGGTAATCCCAGTGACTCAGGAGGCTGAGGTAGGAAGACCACAAGTTCAAAACAAGCCTCAGTAACTTAGAGAGACCCTATCTTGAAATAAAATAAAAAGGGTTGGGGATGTGGTTCAGTGATTAAGCACCCCTTCCCTGGGTTCAATCCCTGGTACCACGAGAGAGAGAGAGAGAGAAAAAGAAATAAATGCAATATTTTAAGAATTCAAATTCACAAATTTAGATTTATCTTTGGAAAAGGAGCCTGGTTTAATATTTAGTGCTAAACGGCTATTTTCTCTGACTTATTGGTGCCAAGTATAATCGTAGCAATATTCTACTTGGGTGTGTTTTTTCTGACCTTTTACCATTTTACTGGTTAATAAGCTAATATTACTCCTAATGTTTAAGATTATGAAAAATATATAGTGTTTAACTAAATCAAATCATTATTCCTACAATTTTTAAAATTTTAGCAGTACTTTTGTAGTATGTTTGCTTAAAGATGATATCCAAGAATTTTAGGTCACTTAAAACCCTATACTAATGAGTTGAAATTGAGTTAGTTAATGAGTAATCATTTGGGCACCAAAATTATTCCTAAGAAGATAAAATTACTGCAGTATTGATTACCAAGCATAATTTTAAGCTTTTGTTAAGTTTTCGATTCTTATATGCTATAGAGAGGCTAGACCTTTGGGTCTGCTAAAGAATGTATTCTATTTACCACTTTGTTAAATAGAAGTATAAGGCGTATACAGGCAATTGTGTTATATATATTTTTGAGCTACTGGTCTGTTAAAAAGCTGGTGTATGATATATAGTTCACAGTTATCCACTGTCCCCCTTCAGTTTTCTCTGTGAAATAGAACTCAGTTACTTCAGTTAAAAGTTATATTTATGGTAGGAATGATAGTGGAATGAATCGGACATTATTACCCTAGGTGCATATATGATTACATGACCTGTGTAACTTTACATCATGTACAACCAGAACAATGAGAAGTTATACTCCATTTATGTATGATGTGTTAAAATGCATTCTACTATCATGTATAACTAATTAGAACAAATAAAAATATATGTTATAATTTTAAAAAAGCGTTTAGAGCCCAGAAGCAATAAATCAATAAAAGGTACAGGGTGGATACAAACGGGGTTGGAGAAAATCTTTCACCTGCCTAACTTTTAATGTGATATTTTTTCCTTTCTTTTACATACGCGCATAGATAGACTTATAATAATTTTATACATCCATAGGGTACAATGTGCATTTCAATACATGTATGCAATGTGCAATGATTAAATCAGAGTAATCAGCCTGTTATCTCAGATATTTATACTTTATTTTTGTTGAGAACATTCAAAACCCTCTCCATGAGCTATTTTGAAATATTCAGTTAATTGCTCTCAACCCTAGTTACTGGGCTACACAACAGAGAAGTTATTCTTCCTATCCCACTGTGTCCCTCTAGTTTGGGTTGGAGTCATGTAAATATATTACTTATTAAACACATTAAAAATAAGAAGATGAAAAATATACATTCAGCGGACATAAGTCAAAGGCAAGCTAGGACAACAGAGCACCCATATGAACCCAAAGGGTTACAAATGTCAGTAAAAAGACCTTTATATCTAGGAGACATGACAGTGGTAACATATAGGCCCCTAATAATATAATTTTAAAATATGTTAGACTGCCAAGGGGCTTCCAAGGCAGAGGAGGTGAATTTAGAACGGTAGTTGGAGATATTAACACATCTCTCTCAGAAACTGATAAAATAGAACAAAAGCAAGGACACAGAACATTTGAACACTAACGAGCACAAGCTAATATCTATACTGCACTCACAAGCCCAGAATATAGATGATTCTCAAAATCACATGAGACATGTAAAATTGGCTCACGTGCTAAGCTGCAAAAGATTATGATTAACACATTCCTAAGAGCTGGCATCAGACTGACCAGTAATCTAAGTCAAATGCAGTAAAAGTAGGAATCAAGAACAAAAAGCCCCATGACTGAAAACTAAGGATCATATCTCTAAAGAACCCACAGGGTAGGGCTGGGGTTGGGGCTCAGTGGTAGAGCACTTGCCTAACGCGTGTGAGGCCCTGGGTTTGATCCTCAGCATCACATAAAACTAAATAAAATAAAAGTACTGTGTCCATCTACAAATAAAAATATTAAAAAAAAAAAAACAAAAAAACCTATGGGAGCCGGGCGCGGTGGCTCAAGCCTGTAATCCCAGCACTTAGGGAGGCTGAGACAGGAGAATCGCGAGTTCAAAGCCAGTCTCAGCAATGGCGAGGTGCTAAGCAACTCAGCGAGACCCTGTCTCTACATAAAACACAAAATAGGGCTGGGGATGTGGATCAGTGGTCGAGTGCCCCTGAGTTCAATCCCCAGTACCAAAAACAACAACAACAACAACAAACCTATGAGGTAAGGATGATAGAATAAGGAAAATTAAGAAATGCTTAAACTATACAAAAATTGATAAACTTTTTTTTTTTTTGGTACCAAGAGTTGAACCCAGGGGACTTAACTGCTGAGCCCCATCCCCAGCCCCTTTTTATATTTTATTTAGAGACAAAGTCTCTCTAAGTTGCTCAGGACCTCACTAAGTTGCTGAGGCTGGCTTTGAACTCGCAATCCTCCTGCCTCAGCCTCGGCAGCTGCTGGGATTACAGGCATGTGCCACTTGGTAAAACGTTCTTATTAGGAAAATTATAACTTTGAATTTCTTAGAAAGCAGGAAAGAAATAAATATTAAAGAAGCTTACAAATAACAAACACATTGGTACCACATAAATACACACAATTTTTACTTGTTAATTGAATAATAAATAAGAGGAGAAACAGGGTAAATCTCTCTGAAGAAGAGATAATACAGTTAGAGGCCAATGTCAGCAGTAGAGAGAGGCACAATAAATGCAATTAAGAAAAAAATTGAGGAAATTAAGAAGAAAAAAATTCTAAGAAGATAGACAAACTCCTAGAGGAGGCAGAACAAATATACAAAATACATAATAAAAGGGCATAAATAACTGTAGCTATCACAGAAATATTTATACAAGACTACAAAACAGTTTTGCTGTATCAGAATGCTTTGGGCCACAAAGAATAAAAAAGAAGTCTGCCTAAACTGATTTTTTTAAATAAAGAATTTATTATCCCTGAACAACAAGCCCCAGAGTAGTGACTTGTAAAACACACTGGCGTTCAGCATTCAAAACCAAGTTCCTCCGCATCAGCCTCCATCACAGATGAACCAGTTTCCCTCCTGGACACCTGGACACATAGCAGCTCCAGGCTCTGCATCATCAGAACTTCATTCATCAGCAGAAATGGGACTGTTTGTTTCCTGTTTTGTCAGAGAATTGAAACTAAATCATCCCCTCTTCTGCTGTCCTGAACAAAGTATGCCAAAAAATTGTGACAACCTAAGAAAATGGATACATTGGGCTGGGATTGTGGCTCAGTAATAGAGCACTTGCCTCGCATGTGTGAGGCCCTGGGTTCGATCCTTAGCACCACATACAAATAAATAAAAAAATAAAGATGTTGTGTTCATCCACAACTAAAAAAAATATTAAAAAAAAAAAAAAGATGGGGCTGGGGTTGTGGCGCAGTGGTAGCGTGCTCGCCTAGCATGCGTATGGCACTGGGTTCGATCCTCAGCACCACATAAAAATAAAATAAAACATATTCTGTCCACCTACAACTAAAAAAATGAATATTTAAAAAAAAAAAAAAGAAAATGGATACATTCATAAAACGCAAAATGCCAATCTTGGTGCAAGAAGAAAAAATTTGAATCAGATAACGCTTTCTTTCATTCATTGAGTTATGAATTATTGCATGCTTATTAAGTGTGAGGCTTTTCTGAAAACACAATCAGCAACCACCATCCCTTCCATTAACCAAAAAGGCGCCAGGCCAGGATGACTTGGAGATGAATTCCACTGAACTTCTAGAGAACAGCTAGCTCCTACCTTATCAAGGTTATCCCAGAGAAGAGCAGAGGGAAAGTTTCTCAACCACCTCATGAAACCCGATCTAGTTAAACCTTGACATTATAACTAAATATGGGCAGAATGGGAAAAGATCATTATAGGCCAGTTTTGCTAACAATTACAGAAGCCAAATTCCCAATTTAAAAAATAAAAAATAGGGTTTATTTTAGAGATGTACAGGTGATTTAGAATCATTATGAGTCTAACGAGGTGTTTTTAGATTAAGGAAAAATTATTTTCATAGATATAGGGAAAACCTACAGCAGACTTCCTACTACATGGAAAGGATGAAGATTTCCCACAAATATGGAAATCAGACATGTGTATTTCCCAATACCACTCTGTTCAATATAGTCTTGGAATCTGATATACAAGGAAGATGGCATCACAGTTCAGAGAGAAAGGAAATTATTTAATAATGGTGGTGGGAGAATATGGAGAATGCCAAAGCAGGCTCCATCACATTTTTTTTTTTTTTTAAATCAAAATATCTCCAGATATATTATCCACCTGATGTGAAAAAGCAGAGCTATAAGATTATTAGAAGAAAAATGTGGACAAATGTCATTGTGACTTTGGGATCAACATGGATTTTTAAAGAAGAAAATAGATGGATCTGACTACTTCAAAATGAGAGACTTCTGCTTATACCAGTTAGGTGTAGGCTCACCTGTGAGACAAGAAAGCTGAACAGGGCCCACAAGGTTCCCACCTCTAGGTCTAACGCTCCAGCCAGAGAAAAGACAGACAAAAAAGCAGGAGCTCTTTCTTTTTGAAAATTTCACCTGCAGGGGTTGAGGTTGTAGCTCAGGGGTCCAGCACCTGTTTATCATGCAGGAGGCCCTGGGTTCAATCCCAGCACAGAAAGGAAGGGAGGAAAGGAGGAAGGGAGGAAGGGAGGGAGGAAGGAAGGAAGGAAGGGAGGGAGGGAGGAAGGGAGGGAAGAAAGAAAGAAAGAGGAAAAGAAAAATCAAATTTCCCATACACACTCTCTTATATCCCATTGGCCAGACGACCACAGTCACATGACCCTACTTGCAAGGTATGCTGGGAAATGTAGTCTTCATGCCAGGAAACCTTGTATCTAGTTATACATCTGAGTGTGTTGTTTGTTTAAGAAAGAAAAACAGTGCAGGTGTTGGGCATAGGTAGTAGCTACACAACAAAGAAATACCGTAGACAGAGTTCATAGGCAGTTGGAGTGGGAGAATATATTTTCAATATATATGATGGACATTGATATCTGACATGGGCGGCAAATGGGGGGGAAAAAAAAACTTAAACACCCCAAGGAGGAGGAGGATGTGAGCAAGCAGTTTGTAGAAGAGGAGAGCAGAATGGTGAGTAAGGAGAAAAAGAGATGTCCAACCTCATTAACATTCAGAGAAACAGTTAGTGCTAAGTAAGGTGAGAATGGAGGCTAATTTCCACCCAAGGATAAAATATGGGTGCTGTGGTTGGAATAGGAGGTGTTCCCCTAAAAGGCTCCTGTTAGGCAATGCAGCAGAGCTCAAAAGTGAAATGAGGGCTGGGTTGTGTCTCAGTGGTAGAGCGCTTGCCTCGCATGCTGAGGCACTGGTTTCGATCCTCAGCACCACATACAAATAAATAAATAAAGATATTGTGTCCATCTACAACTAAAAAAAATATTTAAAAAAAGTGAAATGAGATTATGAGAGCTGTCATTTAATCAGTGGGTGAACCCACTGGATGGGTTAATAATTGAAATGGATCGCTGGGTGGTAATTGACAAGTGGGGCATGGCTGGAGGAAGTCGGTCACTGGGGACAAGACTCTGGGGATTTATTTTGTCCCTGGCTCCTCTCCCGCACCCCCCTTCCTAGTTGCCTTACACTGAGCAGCTTTCTTTCACCCACCTTTCTGCCATGATGTTCAGTCTCACTTTGAGCCCAGAGCAATGGAGCCAACCAACCACGCAGCTGAACCCCGTGAAACCAAGAGTCCAGCATACACTTTCCCTCTAAGGTTTTCTTGTCAGCTGTTTTGGTCACATTGACAACCAACACAATGGGAGTATATCAAAGTGCCAAGGATGTGGGGAGTCCTCCCCTGTGCCTTGATGGGGAGGGTGAGAGCTGGCATGGCTGGTTTGGAGAGCAGCTTAGAGGTATTTAGTGAGGGGGACAAAGTGCATGTCACTTTGTATTGCAAATCTCATCTTGTGTATCAACCCCAGGGAGATTCTTGTTGAAGCCCTCAAAGAGATATGTTTGGATGGTTAATGCATTATTGTTTATAACAACAGAGTTGAAAGTCACTGAAATGCTCCTCAACAAAGAATTATTAAATAAAATTTAATGTGAAATTGATGGGCTACAAAATGATAGTCGAAAAAGGACTAGATTCCCACTAAGCAACATTGGTAGATCTCAAAGAAACAGGAACGCAATATACAGCCACCTGTCACCTAAGTGCGTTAAACACACACACATAACAATACCATTAGTTGCTTGGTTAGATGCATGCATTCGTGCTTAAAATATAAATGCCTTTATAAGCATAAATAAAATGAACACAACTTGAGAACCAGGCCTATGGGGAAAGGAGAAGAGAATTGGAGATGGAAAATGAACAAGAAAAAAATTAAATGAAAAAGTATAATTAAATAATAAACCAAGTAATAAGCGTGGGACTGGACTAAAACCCTGTGGAGGGCTGCCCCGGGCTCCGCTCATCTTACAAGACACTGAACACCCAGTGTTACAAGTAATTGGGTGCTTGGTAAGATTTCTTGAATGAGTAGGTGACTATTCCCCATGAAGAACACAGTGAGTGACGTGGGTGACGTGGGGATTGTGCCATCAGGTACATGAGCGTGTTCCTCTCCGGGCTCCCATCAGTTGCCTCCAAGGGTTCCACCTCACCCAGCAGCCACACTCACCATTCCACGTTATTTCTTGTGAGGCTATTATCATTGCTGTTTTTTTGTTTTGTTTTGTTTTTCATTAGGAATTGTTTCCAGAGCGTCTCTTTCCCTGCAGGTTTTGAGCCACGTGAGATGAAGGAGGCACTTAAGATTTCAATAACAGCAAAAACAGATTAACCAGAGGTTTGTCTTTCATGTGGAGTGTTATTTCTGTTCCACTTTCAGGTGCTGCCCTACAAAGAGTCTTTATTTTGTTTCAGTCGATTGAAAATGAGGCCTGGGTACTAGATGAAATGCTTTGTTCTCCTTTCAACTGTTTCCAAGTGAGGAAATCTCTTGCCTCAGATATCCACATGGCTTCCTTCATGTCTCTGCCTGAATGTCTTTTTTTTTTTTTTTTTTTTGTACCAGGTATTGAACCCAGGGGTGCTTTACCAAAGAGCCACATCCCAAACCCTTTTTAAAAATTTTTTATTTTGAGACAAGGTCTAGCTAAGTTGCTTAGGGCCTTGCTATGTTGCTGAGGCTGGCCTCAAACTTGTGATCCTTCTGCCTCAGCCTCTAGAGCTTCTGAGATTACAGGTGTGTGCTGCTGGCCCAGCTGAATGTCATTACCTGTGTCCCTACACTGGACTGTGAGCTCCATGACAGCAGGGACTTGTCTATTTTATTCACTGTTCCATCCCTACATTGGGAACAGTGCCCAGGACAGAGGATATATTCACTAAATACCTGCTGCATGCGTGACTGGTGCCTCTTCTGGAATCTCATGGAGCTCTTGCGGGTTTTCTCTATCCAGTGTATCTCTCATAACCAAACACTATGCTGTCCACTATTCCTCCCATGTTGATCGAGCCCCTATGATGCTCTAGGTATTGGGCTAAATGTTGGGAGATCCTGCGGCCAATGAGACAGAACACACCTCACCCTCTTTGCTTTTTGTTTCAACAATATCTGCGACTCCACCTTCTGACCCCTGTGCACACTGATTACAAGTTGACTCCACGTCAGATGCATTATATCCGCTTTTTCAAACCTTGCGACAATCCCATAAAGTTCATATCATCCATGTCTCAAAACTTCTTTCCCTTAAGTATGCAGTTATTGGCAATCAACCAATAAGACTGTCTTGTAAAACTCTGCCAAAGGTTTACCAGCGCCTGACAGAGAGGCCTCAGGGGGGCACACAGGGTAGGACCCCTTGGAACAGGTGCAGAACACAACCCCACCGCAGGTTCCTCTCTAACCTCAGGGATTGCTTTAGCATATAGACTCCAGCAGAAGTCTCAGGGCGTCTGAACATCTGACCAAGAAACTGATGCTAGAGAGGCCCTGAAATTTACTCAAGGCAAATAAATGGCGGATTCAGGGATCACACCCGACCACTCTCCCAGCCCTGGGTTTATCATCCATGGGGCTATGGGATCAATTTCACCCCTCAACATCACCAAAAGTTTCCCCCTTCAGGTTTACCCACTCTGGTTACCCTGC
The DNA here is from genome assembly GCA_004024805.1 of Geosciurus inauris. NCBI lineage: Eukaryota > Metazoa > Chordata > Mammalia > Rodentia > Sciuridae > Geosciurus > Geosciurus inauris. The sequence continues at coordinate 5,271 of PVHX01022218.1, read as the reverse complement.
AGGTTGAATAAAATGCAGTATTGGGCTTGGCACAGAGGTGGATGACATTAGTTCTGTCCCTTCCTCTCTGAAACAAGAAGTTGCGCAACGGGATCTCCTAACCTGAAGCTTCCAGCCTCCATCTTCTGTGCATTTTGCAAAATACACACACACCAGGGACCTGGATTCAGGCACAAGTTTCCCCTGGGTGATCCTGGAGCTGGACATAGATGCGCATGCTCAGGCGGTGGCCCAAAGGGAAGGGGAGCCTGGGGCCAGGTCAAGTGGAGCAGCCCCTCTGATTTTAGTAATGACGGCGCAGAATATTGTAGCTAATGAGAAATGGTATCCCACAGGAGATAGTACAATAATTTGAAGTCTTTCCTCACTTCTGGGAGGTTTATTATTTTGCCTTTCACATTAAGACACCATCCTCTGGGCTGGGGGCGTGGCTCAGACGCGCCAGGCCCTGGGTTCCATCCCACCACTTAAAGAAAAAAAAAAAGTACAATTTGCTTGGATTTTATATTGTAGGAAAAGGCAGGAGATAAACGATTTCCCCTACAGATATGGAACTTCCCCATCACCGTTTATTAAAAGTACCATTGTATTAAAAGTACCCTTTGTTGTGAGCTCCCTGTTCTGTGGGTGGCTGTCTCCCTGTGCCCACATGGCACCGTCTCCATATCTGGAGCTTTATGACAAGCATGTCCCCTTGCTCTGTCATTCTTGACCTATCTTCTGCTCAGAGGTCTCTGCTTAGAGTCGTGCCTTCCTCGGCAAGGTCCCAGCCCTGGGCATCCTACAGAGCAGGGCCACTCTGTCCCCCGCTGGCTCCCTGCCTGCTCTGGTTTCCTTCCCAGCATTCATCTCTACCTGGTATTGTGGGTATATATAAATTTGGTACCAGGGCTTGAACCCAGGGGTGCTCAACTACTGAGCCACATTCCCAACCCCTTTATTTTCTATTTGGAGACAGGGTCTCACTAAGTTGCTGAAACTGGCCCGGAACCTGTGATCCTCCTGCCTCAGCCTCCTGAGCTGCTGGATTGCAGGTGTGCGCCCCATGGCCAGCTCTGTATTTCTTGATAGACGTACACTAGAGGGAAAAGCCACGAAAGCAGAGGCCTGGCCTTGGCGCGCTCCTAGAGACACTGCAAGCCCTGCTTAGCGTGGGGGAGGGGCTCGATCAGTACTTGCTAAAGGAGTGAACGAGCCAATGGCTGAACCAATGACGGTGTTGAGCAGGAGCTCGATCAGACTCCATTGCTCTGGTTGTAGGATGGGCAACGGCTCACAGTGGGTGAGTTGTGGGCTGGCAGGCAGACTTCTAGCAGGCTAATAGGGTCCCTGGACTGCACAGCGTGGTGGTTTGGGCCAGGATGGAAGTGAGGGGCAGGGGAGGAAGTACACAGAAGCCCGGGAGGGCAGTGGCTACAGGATTTGCTGCCCAGGGGCGCTTCGGTTCAGGCAGGAGTCGGGACGGTTTGCATAGGTTTGACTTGGACAGCTGCCTAGAGCTGTGGCTGCAAACAGAGGCGAAGCCTCACGCCCTTCGGGATGCTGCCGGAACTACAAATGTGCCTCCAGAAGATGCTGATAAAGACTCAGGCCTCTGCAAACTCCTGGTGACTTCTAATCAAACCAAGGCAAGCACCTGCTGCAGGGAGGAAGCTGGGGATGGCTGATGTCCGCGGCTTCGGCAATGCAGGCATTTCCGACCTCCTGGCATCTGTGCAATACAGGCCCCCCGAGGACCCTGGAAGAAATATCATCCAATAACCAGCAAATATTCCTGGCCTTCCAGAGATGCAGCATTGCCAATGACCTTGGCGGTAATGACCTTCAGAGGAAAACCCAAGCGATCACAGGACCAGTTGGAGAAAACTCTTCATCCAGGAGCTGTCGCCCCAGAGACTTCAAAGGGCACACTGCCTGCCTCTTTGGCTTGGCAGCAATTAGAATTCTTCTGCATCAAACACACCAAGATGAAACAGATACAGGTGCTCGGGAGATCGCCCTTCAGCGGCACCCTGGCTTTTATTCTGGGGACTCTCGGGACGCAGTATGACACTTGGCCTCCCTTCAAGGCCTGATTCCCAGTGCATGGTGAATTCCACCTCAGCACAAAGCCCAAGTCCAAGCCAGTCACGAGCTGGTCTCTCCTTAGATGTCACTGATTTGGGTCCTGCTTAGCAGTAGCATCTTATGACCTGAGTCCTACTTGGGCTGGACTGCTCCCCAACCATGGGGCAGCCACCCCGCTGCAGGGGCCTTCCACCCCACACAGGTCAGGGCACCTGGAGAGCAGTAGATTCACCCAGCCCAGCAGGAGAGGCTGTGTTCCCTCCAGTCTGGCCCCTAGGCACATGCTGTTCCTCCAGCCTGAGGGCCTTTCCTGCCTGTCTCTCTGGCCAGTCCACTTTGCTCTGAAGGGCCCCATCAGTGATCACTTCCTCCTGCCTGCCAAGTGTCCCTTGGCTGGCTCCTGGCCCAGCCCTCCACTACTGGCGCTACTCCTGGTGGCTTCACGTCTGCTTGCTCTTTCCCTAGACCAGGCCAAGACAGGGACCGAGTGCCAGTCTTCCTTAGGCCCTGTGTGCCTGACAGTGTCTGGCCCGTGGCACCCTGTCAGTCAAGGTTTGTGGACAGAAGGGAATAAATTACAGTATTGTAGGGGTGAGAAAGAACAGGAAGGGGGTCAAATTCTGCAAATGAGCTCAGAAGGGGAGGATTCCTAAGGAACCACTGGGAGGGGACAAGTCAGGATGGGAAGACCAGCAACCTGGCTCCCTCTGCCCTCAGGTGCTGCCTTCTCTCTCTTTCCAGAGACCTAGGATTAAGTTCTGCTCAGCCACTCATTTGCTGTGTGTCCCTGAGCCAGCGAGTTCCTCCTCTGGGCTTTGTTTTGCCCTTCATGGAGTAAACTGATTGGAGTATAAATATAAAGCTAATGATATAATTTAGGATGCTTACAAGTGCTAAGAGTTTTGCATGTATTGCCTCATTTAATCCTCACAACAATCCTGTGATTTAGCTATTATTATTCTTCCTCTATTCTTACTGGGGAAATTGAGGTTATAAAACTTGCCTGAAGTCATGCAGCTAGCCATGGGCAGAGCTGGGGCTTTTATCCAACAATCCAGAGCCTTCTTCTTGACCCAGAGCTGAACTGCCTCCCAGGCCGTGGCACTACAGGTGTTGCCGCCACACCCAGCTAGCAGACTGGTCATTTCTTTCTTTCTTTCTTTCTTTTTTTTTTTTTTAAATATTTTTGAGTTGTCAATGGACTTTTGTTTATTTATATGCAGTGCTGAGAATTGAACCCAGTGCCCTACACAAGCCAGGCAAGCTCTCTGCCACTGAGCCACACCCGCTCCAGTGTTCTCTTACTGAAGATATTTCCATGTGATGCCCTCCAGCCGGTTTTGAACTGGCCACTTCTGAGCAGCAGAGGAATCAGGTTGTTTTCTCTGCCCTTGATCAGAGTGCACACTGGTGAGGACGAAGGCTCTGGAGCCCCAGGCTGGGCTGGACTGCTCACCTGCTGCGCCAGCGAGGCAAATCCCTCCATGCTTCCAGGTTCTGGTGACAGTGCCTGTCCAGCAGAGGTGGAATCTTCCACCTCAAGCCAAAACACAGGATACTCAAGAACGTGTGAATTCCAGATCAACAAGGAATAACTCTGTAGTGTAAGTATGTCCCACGCGTTGTTTGGGACATACTCATGCTGATAAATGATTCCTTTTTGTCTCGACTTCACACTGAATCGGCGTCCTGTCTTTGATCTGACAGCCGCACATGCAGAGGAAGCACTCCACACCGCGGCGCCTGTCCCGTCTGAAGGGATCAGTAAACTTTAGAAAGACGTCTGATGAAGTCACTTGAGGGATCTCACTTTGCATGCCCCGGGATTCACCTAGAAGACCTTGACCGACTGCGGGTTAACTACAACCCCCGGTTCATCCTGTGACTGCGCCGTCCCTGAGTCTCAAAGGACAGGGACGCAGGGTTTGAGCAGAAGCATCTTGAAAAGGCCTTTCGGGGACACGCCGCTGTGCGCAGGAGCCGGGGCTCACCCGGGGCCCCGGAAGCGGCAGCTCCGCCCAGTTTCCCGGTCCCGGCTCCAGGCAGGCAGTTCCCCAGCCAAGGGCGCCACCTGGTGGCAGCATGGGGCTGGCCCGCTGCACGCGCGGCTCGCGCAGAGGTCGGGACGCAGCTGGGGCCAGAGGCACCGGCATTACCCTGCCGCGACACCGACGAGCTCGCGCTCTCCTCCCTCCCTGCCATCTCGCCTTTCCAAACAACACGGCCACCTACCGCACAGGTTCCCGGAGAGGCCGGGGCGCGGCGTGGGAAGCAGCCTGGTGGGGAGTCAGGGAAACTCAGGCGGGGGCCCGGGCCACCCTGGGGTGACTCCATAAAGCCCTTGGCTCGGGGAGATTGTAATAATCCCTGCTTTGGGGAGGAAAACTCGGCCGAGCGTGGGTAAGCTCTCTGGAAACTGCAGTGCGGCGGAGCCCGAGTCATTCTGCGTTTATTACATAGCGTCCGGGGTCATGGACGGTAATAACAGTGACATTTCCTGGGCACCCAAGACCCCAGCTCTGACCAGTGAGCTCCTTCCCCCTCTTCCGCTTGCCTTGGCCTTTCAGACCCGGGATGCTCTGCTCCAGGGAAGCCCTTCATCACCGCAGCATCCGGAAGCAGAACAGCTCATGTGGCGGGGGATCCTGATCTGCCTGCCTTTCCCCAGACTCCTGGGCCTCAGTTTCCGCATCTATTTAATGGGGATGCTAGCCATTAGCTTCCGTTCTTCAGAAGATTAAATAAGTGGGACGTGCCTGGTGGCCTGAGCAGACTCCTCCTAATTCTAGTGACTTCCTTGGGGAGTTGGCTGGTGCTGACTGCTTTCTTTAGGAATGACATGGGCCTTGTAGCCCGGCAGCAGTGACTTTGAATGTCGGCTCTGGCATCAATGTCATTGCCAATGGACTCCAGCAGGTGTTTTCCTGCCTTCTCCCCTGTGACAAGGGATAGAAATAGAATCATCTCCACGGCTGGTGTTAAATGACATCACTTTGTAAAGTATCCTGTGTGTTTCGGTAGCTGCCTATTTACCAGGTAAACAGCAGCTCTTACATATCCCTTCCCCCTCTTCCACTCCTATCACCCTTATATCCACCCATCCATCCACCCGCCCACCCACCCACCCATCCATCCCTCCATCCATCCACCCACCCGTTCACCCATCCACCCATCCACCTACTCATCCATCCCTCCATCCACCCA
>PVHX01022217.1:0-28044 GCA_004024805.1 Geosciurus inauris | reverse complement strand
CATCCACCACCACCAACCACCACCATCCACTACCACCCATCATCCACCAACCTCCATCCACCAATCATCAGCTACCATCAACCAACCACCATCTACCACTCACCACCCACCAACTGCCAACCACCAGCCACTAGCCAGCAACCTCCAGCACCACCCACCATACACCAACCACAATACCCCATGGTGCTATGCACCAGCCGCCAACCGCCAGCCACTGTCTGCCACTACCACATACTATCCGCTCGGTGGGCTCTATGTATGCTTGCTTCAGCCACTTAGGGAACCCAAGGAACCTGAAAGGGTTCCCATGGCTTTCTAGATACAATTGGAGACTCACCCTTTCTCCCAGATCCTTCATAATGTGGCTACAAATTAGCAGTCGTCTTACTCTAACATCAAAAGGAATTTGAACCCAAAACCTAAAAAAAGAGTAAATTCTCAGTACTCTCCAGTGGATCTTCTGATACCCCAAATGTCAGAGGACACAAGGCCAGCCTGCCACCCCCCACGGCATCTTTCTTCTGGACATGTCAGCCGGCTTCTCTGGTTGTCATGGAAAAGGCAACGCCAGGGAAAACGGCCCAAGGGAAAGTCACCAGAGAGTGACAGAAATGGACTTTCATCTCTGAAGGGACGCTGCTGACCACCTGACCATCTTCAGAGATCTCAGGTACAGAGTGACATCATCTACCTGAAGGCAAGCCCTCGTTCTAGTGGTGACAGGGACTGAGGCCCTGCCTGATGCCCACCTGTACCTCAGCCCCTGGCGCCTGGGGAGGAAGGGCCTGGGGACCTGGCAGGTCAGTCAAGACAGATCTCAGTTGTCACATCTACAACCAAATGGAGGCAGCAGGGAGTCCAGGTGGAAAGCCACCTGCAAAACCTCCTGCTGAGCCCCAAGGCGTGTTTCCCTGGGGACAGGCCAGCTTCTGTGGCCCCTGGCGGGTGTGACCTTGGACAACTGGAAGAGACCTAGGTTTGGCTACAGCAGCATTCATCCCTGGAGGGCAGAGGGGTCTGCACAGATGGCCAGAGAACAGACCCAGCACCCCAGGCCATGCAGGCCTGCTTCCTCCGTTCTGGACAGGATGGTAGCAGGAAATGAATGAGTGACCACCACAGGTGCCCACCCTGGCTGGGTAGGTGCTAGCCAGCGTTCTCGGGAGCACCCCACAGAGGAAGCATTCTTACTGTAACCAGTACACACACTCACATTTGCATCACAGGCACACATAGTTCACACTGCGCACACTTGCATTTACACACACACACGCTCGTGTTCATACCACAGGCACAGTCACACATGTGCATGCTGACATCCACACCACGGGCACATGTAGTTCACACCCATGCACACTCACATTTACACACATGCACACACATTCCATGACCGTGATGCCTGCCTTGCTGTGTGTGCAGCTCGGAGCCTCTGCTCGGTCTTGCCTCTGGCCTTCGACTGACGGCGCACACACCGCACATGCAGGTCACAGATCCCAGGCAGGGTCTGCTGGGCTTCTAGGGCTCTCGGCTCTAACGCTTACTGAGATGTAGTTTCCGAGCCACAGAACCCGCCTGGTCAAAGCACACCACTCGGCCATTTTCACATGCGGAAGCTGTTAGCCGCCCTAACGACCTTTCAGACACTTTCACTGCCCCAGAAAGAAGCTCCACGCCCAGCACCTGCTCTACTTCAGGTGACTGTTTACATGCTGGTCACCTCCAAGGGTCACTTCACTGGCAAGTCGATGCAGTTCTTAAACCACTGCAGACGTCTTGCTCAAATGGCTCCTGGGTGTTTCACAGGAGCCCACGGTCAGGTGCTCAGGACGCCAGGTCACGGGAGGGTCAAGGGCAGATAGGCCTGGGCCCTCCAGTGCCCACCTCCTGTCTAGAGGCGAAGGCTGCAGCCATGAGGGCCAGATGACCCCACACTGACCTCCACCCCTGGAGATGCTGGACCTGGTCAGCAGAGCACCTCCCGGCACAGACCGGCCCCATCAGGACTCCTGAGCAGGCTGCGTTCTGTCCTCCCAGGGTGGAGCTCAGTGGGGTGGGAGTCGGCCAGCACGGGGACTGAGACAGCTTGAGCAGCCTCCCAGCCAGGAAGACCAGGGCCAACACCCACGGTCTCACACGGAGCAGCCGCCCACCGAGCTCAGAAGCCCAAACCATGAAAGCGCAGGTGTGTCCACAGCAGGGTCGCTCCGTGATGCAGGCTGAGGGCCGAGTCACAGGCCAGCGCTCCAATCCCTGCAGGCACGGGTGCAGAGCGAGCGGCCTCCAGCCCAGGCGAAGGGCTGCCTCTTCTCACTCCGCACACTCCTGGCGGAAGGAGGGGCACGTGTGGAGTCTGTGGACATGTGTGTTGTGCACCTGGGTGTGGTACTTGTGTGCGTGTGTGTGTGGTGGTGGATATACAGTGCCCCTGTGTGTGTATCTGTTTGCTGTGACTGTGAGTGTACATGCGTGTGAGGACACACATGGGGTGTGTGTCGTGTGTTCACGAGTGAGTGTGCGTGTTTCTGTGTGAGTGCACATCTGTATGCTGCTGCCTGCAGGTCTGTGCGGGGTCTGTGTGCTGAGGGCAGGGCGTGCTCCAGGGCCTGGGGAAGATGCTCGTCCAGCCGCCGGCCTCAGCCTCGGCTGTCGGGCTCCGGGTGGCAGCAGGGCTCGCTGGAGGACAGGGAAGCCCAGAGGGCCCGGGTCTGCCCCTGGGGAGCAGCTAGCAGTGGCCTCCACCTGTGCCACAGCAGCAGAGGGCCGAGGCTTGGTGCAGGGGACGAGCAGGTGGCGGCCGTCCCTCCCTGCCCTGGTCATGGACACTCAGCAAACACAACTTGCTCCTCTACCCTGCTTGGGGCGGGAGGGAAGCAGAGTCATTGGGGCCAGTATGCTGAACTTGAGCAGCTTCCCTGCCCCCTAGGCGGCCCCTGGGGATGCTTCCCTCTCTCAAGAAGGGGGGGACTCATCCCTTCAACACCCAAGAGTGCCACCACTGGGGACAGGGCACAGAGCTGTCTCTGTCTTCCCAGGAACTCCCCTGGGTTGGGGGCCAGGGTCCTGCCTGAAATGCTCACAGACATTACCAGCTGGGATCCAGGTGGGGGACAGCACTTCCTCTGTGCCTAAGAGCTGGGCCTGGAGCCTGTGAGCCCCACTTCCACACCGAGCCAAGCTGACCTCACTCCACCTTCCAAGCACAGGGCACAAGGCCTGTATGCACAAGAGCAGTGGACACGAGGCAGCAGTGCCAGCAAAGGGCCACTGCCCACAGTGGCCCCTCACCCTCATTCAGCTCCTCAGCAAGGCACTGCAGAGCCAAGTGCATGGCCTGACCCCAAAGAGGACCAAGGCCTGTCTCCATAGAGGCTGGACCTCTCTTGGGCAGGGGACCTGGTGCTGAAGTGCAGGACGGGACAGGGTGCAGGGCAGGGTGGCAGGGCCCAGGCCAGAGCCGCAGCCCCTCTGACTTGGGTGCCTTCCCAGATCTCCCAGGAAGTGGGTTCCTTTGGACTTTTCAAAGGCACGAAAGAAAGACCCGTTTTTGAGGAGCTCTGCTGCAGGCAAAGACAGCACTGTGTGCGGAGGAGGCTGCTGGAGGCCATGGAGGCCACGGCCAGCAAGTGCCCCACTGGGCGTGCTGGCGAGCCGGGTCAGAGGGCCAAGTGGGGAAGGGGCTGCTGGACAGAGTCTGGGAACTACTCCAGGTGTCCCTGGCAGCGCCGTGCTGGCTCTGGAGTGGCAGGGCTGTGTTCCCAATGCCACCTCACCGCCTGGAGCTGCACGGCTCCACAGCATCGGCCCAAGACAACCTTGCACACTGCAGGTCACATATGGCCAGCCCTCCCGTGCCCAGAGCTGGGCGCTTCCTGGACAAAGGACTGTCAAAGCTAAAGCCAGGAAGAGCTGGCCACCTGCCCATGTGCCCTGTCCCTCCACTGAGGGCCCCAGGCTCCCCTGGGGACGGAAAGCTTTGAGATCAGCCAAGATTGAGGAACAGAGGCCTCCAAACCACAGGTGACAACCCAAGCCTTGTCCTGAAGCTGAGCCAAGCCCAGTCACTGAGCCTGACCCTCCTGGGCCCAGCTGGGGCCCCCACCCACACCCTGGCTCCTGGGCCCCTGGGGTGGGCCTGCTCACAGCTGCCCAGGGGGCACCTGGTGTGGTGGGGTGGGCACACTCAGGGTGACCCAGGAGCTTTGCCAGCTCAGAACCCTCAGGGCTTTGACCTTGCCGGGTTTTTTACCTCGATGGCATCCTCCACGCTGGAGAGCAGAGCAGGGTGGGGCGGTGGCAGGAGGCTTGAACTAACTGCTTTGAGTGAGCAAGAGTCTCTCAGAGGCGTGTGCGATGCATGTGAACTGGGGGCGGGGCAAGGAGGCAGGCGCCAGGCCTCCGCCTCCTTCTTGTGGCTCGGTTTCCCTCCAGGCTGCCCCAGCCCCACGCCAGAGGCCCACACCTGCCGGCCCCCAACACAGGGACGAAGGACAAACTGGAGGAGGGGAGTAAGGAGGGAGAAACGCAGGACTGAGGGTCCCGAGATTGCCTCCAGAGCCCCCCAGGCCCGCAGTCGGCCCCCTCCCCCAGGAGGTTTCTGCCTCCCCAGAGGGGAGGTGAGGTCTTTCCAGAAGCCTGAGCCGGGAGCAGCGCACTCCTGCCCTCTGCTGGCTGTTCCCAGAGTGACCCCAGCACAAGGACACTGCATGGAGGGCCACCGGGCCTCACAAAGAGACAGAGGCTGCCATGCTGAGGCTCTGGAGGCCGGAGAGGAGGGAGCTGCGTTCCCAGCCACCAGCCCCTGAGGAGGCAGAGAGGCCTCCTGAAGTGCCTGACCTCTGTGCAACGCTGCAGTGGCAGTTGATGAGAGCCAAAGGCGGGTGAGAGGAGCCCAGAGAAGGACACAGCGAAGCCACACACAGCGACACCTGCCGAGGGCCAACCCCCCACCCCACCCCCACCCCACCCCACCCCGTGAACCCCGCCAGTGCTGCCAGCTCCTCATCTGCAAAAGGCAGTGGGGACTTGAAATGTGACCTGAACAAGGCTCAGGCCTGAGGGCGGCAGAGCTGGACAGAGAGCCCAAGGCACACGGCGCAAGCTGCACAGCCGTGTGTGTCCCCAGAGGGGAGAGGCCTCACCGGCCAGTCCTCCACTCCACTCTCCTGGGAACCAAACCAAACAGCAAAAGATGGTAGGGTCACTGTGGTCACCAGGGCAAATGGGAAGCCCAGCACATTCTCCCTCCCCAGAGGGGTTTCTGTGCCTGAGCTCAGTGGCCAGAGACGCGGGCAGCAGCCCCAGGTGGGGTGCTTCCCTCAAAGTCAACTTTCTGACTCTTAAAAGGAATCTGGCACCTGGTGCGGTGGCGCAAGCCTGTAATCCCAGCACTTAGGGAGGCTGAGACAGGAGAATCGCGAGTTCAAAGCCAGCCTCAGCAATGGCCAGGCGCTAAGCAACTCAGTGAGACCCTGTCTCTACATAAAACACAAAATAGGGCTGGGGGTGTGGCTCAGTGGTCGAGTGCCCCTGAGTTCAATCCCTGGTACAAAAAAAAATCTGGCATTCCAGAAAGACAAGAAGAAACGGTGGAGGCAGGAAGCCCTGAATCTCAACCCACAAGCCTAAGAGCCACTGGGAAGTGCTGTCCCCTGCAGGAGGCCCTGCCTACCTGCCTAGCAGAAGCCAGCTGAGGACGCGAAGGTCACACAGGCCTGGGTAACTTCCTCCATACCTCCTTTAGCCCATCACAGTGGGGAGGAGAAGGCCCGGCTGCCAGTGCCAGGCGGGGGTGCTCTCGCTGGGCAGAGGACTCTGAGGACTCCGTCCCCCTGGAGGGAGGAGTTGAGCTGGGGGAGATGAGGAGCAGCGCAAAGGGGCAGGTTCGAATTCTGAAACTAGCAGGGTTCTGGGCAATTTGGCAGGTCCAGCCCTCACACCAGCCTTCAGACGAAGGACCTCCTGACTCTGACAGTGCCCAGCCTCAGGTTGCCCAGGCCACGGGTGCCCAGCCCCTGGGTGCCCAGCCTCAGGCAGTGGCAGAGTTAAGCTTTGATTGGGCTGGAGCCCAACATACCAGGGACGCTGGACCAACAAAGCACAAAGGGCAGAGGCAGAAACAAGCCGCTCCTGTTCCTGTTCAGACTGAGTTCCATTGTCCTGACCCCACACCACAGAATCCACTTTGTTCAAAGCTCCCTCTGCCACCACTGTGAATGTCAACTCTGTGGCTCTGCAGGGCAGGCCAGGCAGCCACCTGGAGAAAGCACCACTGCAGGCCCTGCTCCCCGCCTGCCAGCGGAGCCAGAAGGAAGGCCTCGGAACCCTGGGCAGGCTGGCCAGGGTCCACTGCTGATCCATGTTTTAAGAAATGTCCATCAGGGCTGGGACTGTAGCTTAGCGGTAGAGCGCTTGCCTCGCATGCGTGAGGCCCTGGGTTCGATCCTCAGCACCACATACAAAGCAATAAATAAAGACATTGTGTCCATCTACAACTAAAAAACTATTTAAAAAAAAAAAAAGAACTGTCCATCATGGTGCCTGTCCTGTCCTGGGCCACTCTGCAGGCCTGGTGCTGCTCTCAAACTCACAGCTGTCCCCACACATGCCCAGCTCCTGCTGTTCCAGCCCTCTGCCCAGTCGGGTGGTCCTCAAAACTTCCCCTCTGGAAAGACTCACGGGACTAGAGAAGCAAACAGCCAATAGGACCCGACATGGAACTGTGCCGGGTCTCAGCTCAGGACTGCCATGGGAACAGAGGAAGAACCGGGCGCCTGGGAACCAGAGCTCTTTTTTTTTTTTTTTTTTAATATTTTTTTTAGTTATACATAGACACAGTGTCTTTATTTTGTTTTACTTATTTTTATGTGGTGCTGAGGATCGAACCCAGTGCCTTATGCATGCGAGGCAAGCACTCTACCACTGAGCCAAACCTCAGCCCGGGACCAGAGCTCTTTAAACAACCTCCACCACCCCTCGAGAGCTGCGGGTCGAGGACGTCCCCAGCCGCCTGGCATCTGAGCATCCACGGTTCCTACCCCCTCTTTGAGTGTGAGACCACGCCTTTGAAGTCTACAGCCTCTGGAAAACATTAGAAACCAGCGCCCCGGAGAGCCTGATGAGGAGCTACTGGGCCGGCCACCTCCCGTGGCAGCGGTTGCCAAGGGCACAAAAGGAAAACCAACAGCAGTGATTATTTAGGACACGGAGACAGGCGGCCAGAAGCCAGAAGGCCTCTCAGCAGCACTGGGCCGGCGGAGGAAGCTCGTGCCCCACGGCAGAGCTGAGGGGCACCCGGTGCCCGCCAGACGCACTCTCCACGCCTCTCTCCCTGCCGCCCATTCACGGGGAGGGTGCGGCTCTCCGGGCTGCTCTAGGTGGGCATAGCTTCCACATCCTAGTCAGTGACTTACCACTTCCTATGTGACTCTGTCCGTGGCACAGGAAAGACAGAGATGCACTGGGACCCACGGGCCCAACCAGGACCAGAACCTGCATGGCCCTAGTCACAGGCCAGAAGGGAAGGGACACGGGCCAAAAGCCACACTGGGAGGGCCCAGCCTCTCTCCCTTGGTGATTGACAAGTGCGGAGAGCGTGAAGAACACAGAGGGTTACGAGGGACTGAGCCAGAACGCGCCATCCACAGGCAGAGCCGCGCCCTTCCCAAGGCTCCCCTCGCTGGCCTGGGAACATGTGACCTACAAGACACTTTCTGATCCCAACAGAACACAAGTAAAAGCTGGCAACAGGAGAAAATGGTGCTCGCCATTGTGGAGAGGCAGCGTCTTCCTTGCTGAGGGGCCTGGAGAGGAGCACGACCTTTCTGAAGGTCAGCATGGGCCCCCTCAATCCAAGAGTTCCTGCCGAGGACAGCACGGGTGTGGGTCCAGAATGTCCAGCCGATGCTTCTGCCAGTGGCTAAGCCTTTCGTGGATCTCAAATGACCAATAATAAGAGATTAAATAAACTGCAACATTAATGGAGTAGAAATTCAAAATATACAGTCATTAAAAATAGGTCACAGCGGGGCTGGGGTTATGGCGCAGTGGTAGCATGCTCGCCTAGCACACGGGAGGCACTGGGTTCAATCCTCAGCACCACATAAAAATAAAATAAAGCTATTGTGTCCACCTACAACTAAAAAAAAATAAATATTTAAAAAAAAATAGGTCACAGCCTGGAGAACGCTTACCACAGAAAGCTAACAGGAAAGAAGTAGATCATCATGTGCACACACGTGTGTGCAAAGATTGAGGCACACACCCCGGTGTTCACCATCATCCCTGGGCACATAATGACATGATTTTGATTTTCTCCTTTGTGCTTCTCTATTAAAAATCCAAATTATCTGCAACAAAGTGTTGCTTTCAGAATCAGAAAGAACGTTACAGGTAAGAAAACGTTTGTGCCGAGGAGTTGGGTGCACACTGTTTAAACTGAAGTCCACCTGTGTGACGAAGAGGTTCTGCTTGTTTTGTTGGTTTCAGCAGAACAAGTCACTGTTCTTTGGATCCTCTGACAATAACCTCTAGGGGGGAAGTTAGGGAAAGAGAAAAGAGCTCAGAACGAGGAGGAGACAGTGCAGCCTAGCTGTGATGCACAGAGAGGGACAGACCGGGCACAGGGGAAGGGGGCGGGCAGAGGACTGAGACAGGGACAGGGAGGGGCTGGGAGTGGCCTGGGCGGCAGGTGGCGGCCCCTTCCTCTGCTCCGGCCAGCAGGACTGTAGCTCTGCCTCATTACCCTCCACACACACACATGTCTGCCTGCAGAGCCGGGTGGCTCCCTGTTTGAATGTGACACTGGACCCAGGAGCTGAGGAGCCTCTGGCTTCAGTGTGAATGGATCCAATCTGCACACCAGGAGCACAGCCACAGACCTGGAGTTGAGGAGGGAGGGCATCAGGGTCCCGGGAGCCGGTGATTCTCCCCAGGGTTAGACAGGCAAAGGCCTGTCCAGAGGAGAGGGTGCTTCTTTGGGACACCACCCTCCAAGAAGTGGACCTTCCTCACCTGCCAGCTCCAGTGGAGCTGACAGACCAGGTCACACACACACAGCCTGGGCCCCCTCTCCCTCTGTCCCCATCTCTCAGCAGTCGCTCTGAGGACAGCCCGCTGCCACAGCATGAGGACACTTGTGGAGGGAGCCTTCTGCAGAGCAGCCCCGACCCCAGTCCAGCCTCAGGATGACAGCAGTGCTGGCTGGCAGCTTGACCCCCTGAGGGACCTGGGCTAGGCCCCCGGCCACCTCACAGTGCTGGCCAGCAGCAGGTGACAGGTGAGAGTGGAGACGAGGCTCCCTCGGCTGCTGCCTGTGCCCAGCGTGCACTGAGGGGCTTGCAGCCAGCAGACTGCTGGGCTGCACATAGCCCTCACCTCCTGGGAGCCTGGGCGGGGCAGTCGCTTCTGCTTCTCCATTTCCTGGTTTGTGAAACTGAGGCCTGGGGAAAATGAGCGGATTTGTCCATGACATTTCTACGCTGCAGCTGGGACTCAACAGTGCTTCACCTCGAGTGGGTCAGCCAGGGGGCAGCAGACGCCCAAGCACCCTGTGATTTCATTACAGCCCCTTGTGAATTGCTGCCCAACTTCAGATCTGAGATGGACCCAAATGGAGGAGGGAAAATGTCTGGCACAGCCGGGGCCCTAGGAGATAAGGATTCTAGAAGCTAACCAGCCAAAGAGGTTCAAGGATGCCCTGATTTCTCAGCTCTTGGGCCTGACTTCATTTCCATCATCATTGGGTCCCATTTCTGACTCCAAGATGACCACTAAGTTAACCTCACAAGAAGTTATTCCTAAGAAGCACTGAGGAGGCCAAAGAGCATCCTGGAAAGCTCCTGTGTCCACAGGGAAGGCCTGGACACAGCAGCACCACAGTGAGCAAGGGGTATACAAGTGTCAAAGACGATGGAAGGACAGCCTTAAACATGTGCAGCTACGTCCACCCTACCCCACTAAGGTTGCTCCTGGTAGAAGCAGGACCAGCCGCCCGGGCGAGGAAACCTGGGCGCGGGCAGAACGGCTTCCCACACACTCTCTCCTCTCCTCCTTTTGGGAGACAATATCTCACTTCCTGACCTCTTTGCAATGGCTGGCCAGGTGACCTTCAGATCCTGGAGACCTTGCCTATTGCTCAGCTGGGGCACGAGACCTTGAGGAGCTACCTCTCCCTGCCCAGGAGTGTGCAGGTACAGTGGTCATGGGCATCTTGGGAGCTTCGTCCCAGCAGCTGTCCTGCCTGAAGCTGCCCGACAGCAGGTGCGTCACAGGCGTGGATCTGCCTGGCAGCTAGCAGAAGGCACAATGGCTGTGCCCTCTGAGGTCTCTGCCAGGACACAGGTCCACAGCCTGGGTGTCAACGGGCTCATGTGTGAAGTTGTGATGTGCAGCACCTGACTTCTCAAAGTCACACCAGGTGTCTCTGAGTCCCCAAGGTGGGACAAAGTTCTTTAACTCCAGCTGTCGAGGAAGCTCAGCATGAGGACCCATGCCGCCTAGCTTGGACCCGGCAACCTGGGGAGAAGCAGGGACCAGCCTCCTCAGAAGGGACCCTCCCTCCACCTTCCCTTCATCTCCTGTGCCCAGGCTTTTGAACACACATGTTCTCTCTGCTACAAACCTCCTCTGAAGGAAAAGAGGCCATCACTGAAAAGGACACAAGCTACTGACTGTTCCTTCCACGCGTCAGTAGCACCTCGGAATCACAGCGCTCTCCAGCAACACCTGGGAGAATGACTCCCTCCCAGCCACCTCACCGAGCTCAGCGACCTTCAGGGAAGGCTGTCTCCCTCAGAGCCCAGCTCCCACCCATTTCCTTTCCAGTGCTGATCTGACTTACTGTGAACTCCAGGATCTCCCTGGGGGGAGGGGGTTCCCAAAACAAGTAGCCTTTCCAGAGACCTTTTGAAGACCTTTTCCACTGTACAGAACACTGCTGGCGCTTTGGAGTGACAGTGTGATTGTCACTGTTACTATCTGCATAGGTTTTACCAGTTTCTGGGTCCACTTTCTGTCAATATTGACAACCATCACTGACCCAGTGACTTCTCTCTGACCCACGGCAGTCTCTGGCAGGGAGGAAATTCAGATCTAAAAAAGGGGAACAGTCTTCAGGGGCACTGGGTTCTTCCCTCTGGGGATCACTGTCCTCCGAAAGGCTTTAATCAGAAGCAGCCTGTCCTGCTTCGGAGCCTAAATGAAGCCTAGCAGAAAGCCAAAGAAGGCCGTGAAGTGCCCAGGGCTTGGAGAAGCAGCGTGCACAAACTTCCAGATCACAGGCATCACAGTGCCTGGCCCACCCCTCCGAGATTTAGGAGCAAGGACATTAATTTCCTACTAGGATCAGAGAAGGGGAAATGTGAAGCCAAGCAGCGCTGGGAAGACGTAAGGTCTCAGGCCAATTCCTGCAGAGGATGAAGCGGGAAGACAGATGTGTGCTGTCACAGTGAGGCCCCTGGAGCTCAGGGAGGGTGCCTGGGGTGCTACCGGTGCCGTGGGCAAGGTCGGGTCTCAAGAGAGCAGACGCCCGTCAGGCTCAGACAGCCCACACGCCCAACCAAATCCTCTGCAGTAAATGTTTACCCCCACGTGTCCTCAGAAAGGGAATTCTGACCTGGGGGGCGTGAGCGTTTTCCCCGTAAACTAAAACACAGAGTCCGAACCTCGAATCACGCCTGCACCTGAGGCTCAGGCGGGGCTTCCCCTGAATGCTCCTTCCCCCAGACAGATGTGCCAGGGCCAGGCCTTTGGGGGACCCTTCAGCTGCACCCGACGCCCGTCGTGGTGCCCAGACCCCTGAGCGTCCGGGCCAAGAGCTTGGCTTCCCGCGGGTACTCCCGCAGGTGCAGCTGGCCTGCTGGTCCTCAGCGGCAGCGCGGTGGGCGACCCACTAGCGCTTAAGGGAGGCTGGCCGCATCTGGTGCTGCGGCGCCACCTGGCAGAAGGACCGCCGCAGTGCAGGCCCCCGGGCTCCGCATCCTCCGGGCCTCACGGCCTCCGGGCCTCAAGGCCTCCGCGCGGACATGCGCCCGGCGCACTACCCGGTCTCCGCCTGCGCACGTGCTCGGGGGCCCGCCCCGCGCCGTCCGCTCAGCACCCACGCCCTCCATCCTCCGCCCCGGCTCCCGGCGGCCGTGCGCGTGCGCGGAGCCGAGTCCGGCTGGGCCGCAGCGCGGTGGCCGGCGCTGGCTGTGGGCACCCGCCCGGCCCTGCTGCTCGGTCCCCGCCTCGCCCTCTCTCCGGACCCCGACAGACCCCGGCCGAGCTGCGAGAGAGGCCAGGATGTCGCAGACCGCCATGTCCGAGACTTATGGTAGGGCCGGCCGCGGGGCGGGAAGGTGGGCTCCGGGGTGTCGGGGTGCCCAGCCGGGCGGGTCTGGGTCCTGAACGCCGGCGGTGGCGCGGGCACGGGGGCCGGGCCAAGGCGGGATCTCGCGATACTGGCATCTCGGCGCGGCAGAGCCAGCCGGGGTGAGGGGGCCCTGCTCCGTCGCGGGGTGCACAGGGCTGGTGGCGGCCGGCTCGGGTTCCCTCCGTGCCCCCTGCTGCCTCCCTCAGGTTTTCCTTTCCGAGTGTAATTTAGATAGCTCAGGGTGCGGGGACCAGATTTGATTTCCACCGCTGGCGCCCAGTAAGGGCCGCACCTGTTCCTGGTTGGGAGTTCCTTCCTGTGCGTCACAGCCGGTGAGCAGTGATTCACCGTCTTTGTCCCGGGACCTCTCCGTCCTGTCTCTCTCAGCCCGTTCTGGGTTACTCTCTGGCTGTTTATAACAGGTCTCCTTTGGATGGCCCCGAGCTCTTTGGAAGCAGAGCCCTGTCGTTTAATATCTGTTCCCCCTACAAATCTGCATGTGCTAAGCAAAAATTTTTTTTGTAAAGCAAAGCTTTTCCAATTTATGTACTAGTTTGCCCCCACCCACCGCACCCCCTAGTTTAGAATAAAAGACTTGAACATTGTGTCAGGGTGGAGTCCAGTCTGCCAGCCCCTGATCACTCGTTCAGATGTGACAGCTGACAGTCCCAGAGGCTCAGGTGTGCAAGTGTGGACCCCAGGTCAGGTAGATCTATCCTCCACAGAGGTGTGTGGGGAGGCATCAAGCCTAGGGAACCCTGCAGCTGCAGGCTTCCTCAAGACCGTGTTGTCAGAGGCCTAGGAGCAAATAGACACCACAGCCGCCTCCATGGCCTCGCAGTTTACAGTCTAGGGGGGAAGAGTGTGGATGTCCAGTTGGATCCTGACGGATGAAAAACTTAAAACCAGGCAAGAGTTCTGAAGATTGTGGTCCCTGCAAGTACAGAAGAAAGATCAGGGAGGTGTCAGCCCCACAGCCAGAGCCCAGGCAGCAGGGGACCTCAGCCCAGCCTGCACGTGTCTGCACTCCAGTCCGGGAGGGTGAAGAGGCCGAGGGGCCTGGGGAAGGCTTGGACTTTGAGAGGGTGCGAAGCTGGAAGGTCGTCGCACCAGGCTCACAGGGCACCTGGTCCCCTGCCAGCGACTGGCACTGCCCTGCCGTGGTGACAGTGGGGCCTGACCTCTGTCCCCAGAAGCTCAGGGAGCCCTGCAGCTGCTGGCTTCTGCAGGACTGTGCTGTCAGCTGCAGGAGTCCAGCAGATGGCTCCTGCCGCCTGGTTCTGCAGAGCCAGTCAGACCTCTCCACACAGAGAAAGCTTCTCCCACCATCTCACCTGAGCTCTTCGAGCCCCGGGCTCCTCAGCCACACCCAGCAGGAGGGTGGGGGGTTGTCATGCATCCTGGAGGGAAGCTTCTCACAGGAAGCGCTGACAGCGGCTGGGCGTGGCAGAGCCCAGGGCCAGTGGCCCAGTGAGAGGCAGGGACAGTACTGTGATTGCACCTCTGCAGATGGGTGTTACGTCTCACTCCCTGTGGATTTAATCCTTTCCTCTAGTGGAGGAAGTAAAGGAAACAAAACAAAACAAAACACACACACACACAAACCTGGTGTGGCAGTTGACTTTAGGCACCAACCTAAAGTCACCCCAAACCAAGGCCTCGCTGGGCCTTCAGGTGTCACTGCGTCTGCACGGCACACGCTTCTCCTCTGGAAGGCTTGCCTCTTGCTCAGGGAACGTCTGCCTACCTTTGAGTTCCTTGCACTCTGGCCCACCGTCTTCTGTATGGAGGAGGCTCTGGGGGCTGGCCGGGCTGTGGCCAGGAGGGAGGAGCCAGTTTGGATGTGCTGCTGAGGGGCAGGTCCACTGCTTCTGCTTTAGCACGTCCAGGCCGTTACTCCACCTGCTGTGGACGGTGGCACCCGCACATCCTTGCTCTGAAGCCCCATCCACGTGGACACTGCTGTAGGTTGTGTACTATCCTGACACAGAATCAGAACATCAAGCAGGTGGAGCAGCGATCCTCAGTCCGAGAACCACTAACCCGAAATGAGGTGTCCCACGTGTGAAGCCCACAACCTTCTGAGGGCCCTGCGGCGTGTCGCCGGGCCTCCCCCAGGACCTGCGTCCCGGCAACCTGAGGGGTGGGGCTTGCACCCTATCTCCGAGGAATTGCTGAGGGCAGCAGTGCTGTTCAGGACAGAGCTGAACAGGACATGTGGGGGTGCCAGACAGGGTGACTGGGTGATGCGAACTCAGGAGCCGAGCGTGGGACAGGCTGTGCCGTGCACAGTCCTGCTTCCAGAGGAGACCCCGTCTGTGAGGCAGAACAGCCGCAGGTCGCAGGTCCTGGGCTCGTTCTGTCATGTTATTTTCTTAGAGTTTCATTCTGTGCCTCACTCTGAACACAGCGCAGCCTTGTGCATGTACCCAGTGATCGGGAGAATCACGGGATGCCTGTTAAACCTGTGGCCTTGTGGGACGCTGCAGGTTGGATCATGTCCAAAAGTCATGTCCTCGTCCTGAACCCCCAGAGTCTGAGTGTGACCTTATTTGAAAGCCAACTGTCATGATGTAGGTGTGAGGTGTCCCCCAAAAGCTCAGGGGTGGGACCATGCAAGAAAGCTAAGAGGGGAAGCGACGGGGTTCTGAGAGCCTTGACCTGACCAGGGCATAATCCACTGGCATGGACTAACGGGGTGGTCGCCTTGGGCAGGCGGGGTGTGGCTGGAGGAGGACGCTGGGCTGCACCTGTGGGGTTTGCGTTTTGTCTGATGAGCAGAGCTCTCTGCTTCCTGATGGCTGTGTCCTGAGCTGCCTTCCTCCTCCACACCCTTCAGCCATGATGTTCTGCCTCAGAGCAAGGAGCAGCCGCCGTAGACTGAGCCACACCGAGTCTAAACTGTGAGCCAGATAAACTCCTCTGGGTGTTGTCGTCAGGTCTTTTGGTCACAGTGGTGAGGATGACGAACACACAG
Organism: Geosciurus inauris; assembly: GCA_004024805.1. Taxonomy (NCBI): domain Eukaryota; kingdom Metazoa; phylum Chordata; class Mammalia; order Rodentia; family Sciuridae; genus Geosciurus; species Geosciurus inauris. The sequence continues at coordinate 12,718 of PVHX01022217.1, read as the reverse complement.
GTTCTTTGCAGACATAGTTAAGATGAGGCCATACTAGAGCAGGGTGGCCCATTACGGGGACTGCTGTCCTTGTGAGATAAGGACACAGACACAGGGAGGACGTGATGTGCCAGTGGAGGCTGAGATTGAGTGACGGCTACAAGCCAAGGAGTCCACGATGACTGGCAGCAGCCAGATGTAGAAGAGGGAAAAGCCCTTCCCTGGCCCCTCAGGGAGCTCAACCTGCCGCCGATGTCAGGCTCCCCTCCTGCAGAACTGCAGCCCAGCACCTCCTGCAGTTCTCAGCCACCTGATGGGCGCAGGTTGTGGTCAGCCTGGGAAGCAAACCCCCAGGCCTTGGCCGTCCAACTCTGCTCTTGGAGAAGGTCAGGCTTGATAAGGCGAGATGGAGCGGGGAGGGCACCCCAAGGAAGAGAATGGCACACTCAGAGTCGCCTGGCTGAAGGAGGTCCCGGGTGACTGGCACTAGGGGTCACCCGAATCACCACTGCCTTAACTGCAGAGATATCAGGACACGCAAGTGTGGCAGGAAAGGAAGGGCATGTCTTCAGGTTGAATAGGTCGTGACTGCAGTGCTTTTGTCTTTCTCCTTTGCTGAGTCTTCCCAGAGCTGTGACCACAGCTCCTCAGCTGCCCTCCAGTCAAGGGAAAGTTAATCTAGGGCAGTTTATTAAACGGAAAATGGAGAAAACAGGGCTTCCTGGAGTTCTCCTGGCAGCGCCCGCCCTGCCGCTGCGCCCACTCCCTCAGGCCCACCCTCCAGCATCCTCAGCCGCGCCCATGGGCTGGAGAGCTGAGGGGGCTGGGGCTTTCTGGTCGGGTGGACCGGGATGGGGCTGAGCTTGCTTTGGGCTCTTCTTGTGCCACGGCGTCACAGGGACATGGCTGTGCTGGGCATAGGGACTCCCAAAGCTCTCTGAGCTCCTTGGAGAACCATTTCCTGCAGGCGTGAGGGTGAGCTGCTTGTACTGAGTGGCGGCATCTGTGTTTGTCGGAGCCATTTCCCTCTTTCGGCCACTTGGCGCAGAGCCATCCAAGGTTGAATATTGTAGGGCTGGCACGCAGCTTGCTGTGGGAGCGTAGGCTGCACGTGGCCCTGGGTTCCATCCTCAGCAGGCAAAAACTAAATTACTCTTGTGACATACGATCAGGCAGGGCATTGGTGATGTTTGCTCTGAGTATTTCCTTGGAATGAGAAGAAGGCTCATGTGTCTTGAACTACTTCTCTTAAACCTTCCTGTGGAGATGGCCTAACCCTCTGCCAGAAGGTTTGCAGCGAGAGTTTGCAGAAAGCCTTTGACTCCTTGAGCCCTGAGGCACTTGTCTTAATCCATGTTCTGTGGCTATAACCGAATACCTGGGAATGGGTACTTTACAAAAAAAAAAAAAGAGGTTTATTTTTGCCAGGCAGGCACAGTGGCACACACCTGTGATCCCAACTACTCAAGAGGCTGAGGCAGGAGGATCGCAAGTTCAAAGCCAGCCATAGCAACTTGGTGAGACCCTCTATCAAACTAAAACATAGAAAGGGCTGGGGGACTTAGCTCAGTGGTAAAGCACCCCTGGGTTCAATCCCCAGTACCACAAACAACAAAATTTTCAAGAGGTTTTTTTTTTTGGCTGAGTCCTGGAGGCTGGGAAGTCCAGAGCAAGGCACTGGTGTTGGTGGTGGGAAGGAGGTACCTGTTCGCATGGGAAGGACAGGCAGGAGGGAGGCCTGGCTTTCTAACACCTGCTTGGACTGGTCCAGTCCTGCAGGCAAGCCCTGACCCAGTCCTGTGCTGAAGCCCCTGTCCCAGAGAGCAGCGCCAATCCAGCCACCAGGGGGCAGCCCTGGGGCCTGTCCCCTCCTGAAGCCCCCACCCGCTTCAGGGTGGCGTTACAAGGGGACAAAGCCCAGGTGTGGTGGAGGGGCTAGCTGGTGAACACGGCTCTCCTGCACACCCTGCCACCTGGCCACCTTCAGCAGCTGCAGTCGCTCCTCCTCCACGGTCGCTGAGGGCTGAGGGCTAGCAGGACATCCCCAGTGATGGGCTAGCTGGAACCTCACCCAGTGGGGGACAGCACTGGGCGAGAGCCACAGGGACATGTGCCTGCGCTCTCCTGAAGCTCCCTCCCAGCCTGAAGGTAGGCCTGCGGAGAGGGGTTTCTCCACGGAGCTCAGGATGAACCTCACCGAGCAGGTGGACAGGAGGACCAGCCTGCTGCAGCTGAAGCAGCACTGCGGCCGGGCCCTGCCGGCCTCGCTCTGTGCCTGAGAAGGAAGAGAGGTGTTCAGAAGGGGAGGTCGCTGGCGAGGTGCTGGTGGATCATGGGTGAGAAGTTGCGTTTTAGAGGGAGGCAGATTCCTTTCTTTTCAAATGTGAATTGTTAATGACGGGCAAAGCGACTGGGATCCTGAGGGCAGAGTGCCCCATCCTTGTCTGGACGGGAGCTCTGCGTGCCTGCGCCGGGTTGGGGGGTCGCTGGTGCAGTGAGCATGAGCCCTGTGCCCGCGCCACCCTCAGGTCTGTGTCAAGGCTCGGTCACTGTGCTGAGCGAGCAGGTCTTTCAGGACAAGACTGCAAGTCCTCGGAAGCAGGGCCGCCACAGGGACTTATGTGCTGGGGCTTCCATCAGTGCTGAGCACGGCTGGCCCGGAGGACGCTGAGCAGCCTGCTCTTGTTGTCTGCAGGCAGCATGGACCTGCGCTTGATTTGAGTCCTTGCTGTCTGTGGAGCTGCTGAAACTATTCGGGCATTTTGAAGACCAACCCCCTTCAGAGCTGTGGCCGTGACAGCACTTGGAATGCAGGAGGCCGTGGCCCAGTGGCACTGCTGTTCCCCACTTTTACACATTCACACCTGGAGTGATCTTGTCACGGCCATGTGTACCAGGGACACTGCCCGTCACACTCATTTGTAAGACAGAGGTCCACATCCAGGATCATATTTTAATATTGAAATCCATTCAAGCCACACAGTCCAGACATGGGTATAATGCTGCTGAGGAAATCCACGCTGCAGTGTGTTGTCATGGCACAAACAGCTTCCTTGAGTGCTCACGATGATGAAAGCATCAAGAATGGAAGGTGGGCTGGGCACGGTGGCCACGCCTGTGATCCCAGCACTTAGGGAGGCTGAGGCAGGAGGCTCGTGAGTTCAGAGCCAGCTTTAGCAACAGCAAGGCGCTAAGCAACTGAGTGAGACTCTGTCTCTACATAAAACACAAAGTAGGGCTGGGGGTGTGGCTCAGTGGTTGAACACCCCTGAATTCAATCCCCGGTACCAAAAAAAGAAAAACAGAATGGAAGGTAGGCCGGGCGCAGTGGCCACACCTGTGATCCCCGCAGCTCCGGAGGCTGAGGCAGGAGGATCGTGAATTGAAGGCCAGCCTCAGCGTCTCTGGGTTCGCTGTTCCAAGTGTGGAATCCACAGATATGTCGGTTCCACTCTGCACTTCGCCACTCGGGCATAGTGTCCAGCACCACGGGAGCCTGCTGCCTCCCATGCCCTCTGCAAGATCCCACACAGCTCCCACCTCTCCTGAGCCAGCCTTCCCGCAGCGCATACCAGAGCTTTGTGTTCTGAAGCACATGTCCTCCGTGTTGTGCACCCAGCCAGCTCTTACACTGCTGTCTCCTGATGACCTTGGGGCCAGTGCTCATTCAGCAAGGTCAGCTGCCATGCACCTCACTCGGTCTCCACCGCCAACTGAGCTGATGCTTGGAGTGTCTATACAGAGGGCTGGTGAGCACCTCCTGGTCCTCCAGGCCACCTCCAGTCACCTGTCCTGCCCCTCACCCCTGACTGCCCCCTGGACACCTCCTGGCCTGTTCTTGTTGCTCCCAGTCCATCTGGTACGTCACTCAGCTCTGCATCACTGCGACCAAGACACCTGACCAGAAGAACTGAGAGGAGGAAAAGTTAACGTCAAGCTCAGAGCTGCAGAGGTCTCAGTCCATAGACGGCCAGTGCCACAGCTCTGGGCCCAGTGGGGCAGAGCATCATGGCTGAAGGGAGTGCTGGAGGAAGATGCCCAGCTCACGGTGGCCAGGAGGCAAAGAGCGGAGGAGCCAGGCACAAGGATCATCCCCAAGGCACACACCCGGTGACCTGCCTCCAGTGACCACCCGGTACTCTAGTCCTCTCAAATTAGGTCACAGCTACCATGACCTGATCATTTCACCTCCGAGCTCTCCTGTAACAACACAGGAGCCTTGGGGACGCCTCACCTCCAAGCCACCCTGGCTTCAGGTGGAGAGCCGCCTCCTCCCTGCCTACGGCCCCCATGGCCTCTCTGCCGCCGGCCCCTTCCTCCTCTGTCCTAGGGCATGAGCCCTGCGAGCCTGGACCCCACGCCCCAGAGGCCGAGTGCCCAGTAGGTGGGTGGGCTCTGCCCCTTGCTTCTCGGACCTCACCTGAGAGGGCAGCCAGGAAGTCGGCTGTGCCTGGATTCCCTGAGGACTCAGGACTGTGGGGGCCTTCCCATACGCACGGCCCCATCCACCTGGCCTGGGAGGTCAGGTGGCAGGGGCCTTGGGGACCACCATCTGAGCCCTCGGCCGTGCTCTCCACAGGCCTGACCTGCGTGTCGGCCCCAGTGGCTGACCTCTGCCTGTGGCTGCTAAGGAGGCTGCGCCTTCCTGGTCCACGCGTTCAGCGTTGCTCGTGTGAAGGTGCGACGTGCATGCAGGACGTCTGTCGGTGCGTCTCAGACGTGGTCCTTCCTGCCTCCCCAGTGCCACCAGTCCTGAGGCAGCTGTCAGCGAGGAAGGCCGCCTGTGGGTCTGGAGCCCTCAAGTTCTCACAAAAACACTGCATCTAATTGCAGTGGACGTCGCCAGAGCAGCTCTGCCTGGTCACTGTGAGCCTGGGTTCCTCAGCTCCTCGGCCGCCTCTGCTGCCCAGCACCCAGTGCTGCCTGACGCGTGGAGCACAGCGCGCACCCGCCCTCCAGCCCGGGGAGAGAGCAGAGCTCCTGAGGCAGCAGCCCCCACGGCCCCTGCAGCACGCAGGCGCGGGTTCCCACACGTCCAGCCGGAGCACCCGTGTGGGATCCAGGCCACTGGGCACCGGCCACAGCGCCTCCTCAGACGTGGGCTCTTGACGCTCACCCATGTGGGCGAACACCTGAGTGACGCGGGGGGGACTGGGGACGGCCTGGCTGCGCCCGCTCCCCTGGGGCCATGCTCTTCCAAAGCGTCCTGCTGCTGCTCCCAGAGTGGGAGTGAGAGTGACCCCACTGTCTGCTGATGCACTTCCCGCGCTGAGGCCTCTGCAGGCCCACATTCCTAGGGGGCTCACGGGGGCTCATGCCCCCCAGGAGGCCAGCTCTCCTCCCCTTCCTGCCCCACCTGCCCTGGGCACTCTGCCCTGCTCTGCAGTTGTACTTCGCTATTTGGAGACTATTAGGAGTGGTCCTGGCTCTGTTGTCCCTGGGGACCCGCCAGGCCTGGCTGGGAGTCCGAGTGCCAGCCCGGCGCCCCCTGCAGACCGCCTGGGTGCTGTGGATGAACGTTTCCCTGCAGGCTCTGCGAACCCGCCTTGGTTTGGTGGCCCGATCCCTGGGAGTACAGCAGTGATGGTGGGTTGGCCTGCTGTCCCTCTTCTGTCAGTGGCCTTGGTGGATTGCTGATAGTACTGTCCCTGAACACAGGTGGCAGGGACAGGCCAGCACCAGTGGCTCTTAGCCTATCTGGGGCAGGGGGCGGCCAGGGTCGGGGAGAGGAGGAGGGAGGGAGGGAGGGAGGGAGGGTGGCAGGAGGCGAGCAGGCCCTCACAGCCGCAGGACGCAGTGTGGGGCAGCACTGGCGGGCAGGGTCAGTGCAGGCACTCAGAGCTGCATGGGGTCGGGGCAGCGCCGCTCCCAGGCTAAGCAGAACAGAGGATCCTTAACAAGGGAGAACAGGCGAGCCACCCAGGGCCGCACAGACTCCATCAGCAAAGTCCATCCTGGAGGTGCCCCATCCCCACTCTGGACGCAGTGTCCCAGGTTCAAGGTAGGACTGTGGGTGAAGAGGACATGCAGGCTCGCTCCACCTCGATGGGATCGCCTGCCAGGCGTGTGAACCCGAGCTTGGCTGAAGCTGTCCTTCCCACAAGTCACCAGGACAAGGACCTACAGGCCGCAGGAGGAACCTACCTTCTTCTCCCAAGCACCCGGGCAGCTCCTGAGTCCACCAGGCTCACGCTTTTGTAACGGGACACTTGGAATTTCTGGGCTCTGCTGCTCACAACTGAGTGTGCACCTGCTTTTGACAGAGGCTTGTGGGGACACGCTCTGTTCACAGCAAGAGTGGTTTTCAACTTCTAGCCTCAAAAGAAGTCATTCAGAGCGCCCTGATGGGCAGAGGCTCGAGGGGCGCCGGGAGTGGTGGATGGTGCTGGGCCAGGCCGGCCAGCATGGGCCCCCTTCCCAGCAGTCCTCCCTCTGTCCTCTGTCCTCTGTCCTTTGTCGCATTAACAACCAGGACCTCAGCGAGCTTTGCAGCCTAGGAGTAGGTCGTGGCCTCCATTTTCAAGTTACTTTTCACAGTCTCTCTCTGTCTTGCAGATTTTTTATTTAAGTTCCTGGTGATTGGAAATGCGGGGACCGGCAAATCTTGCCTACTTCATCAATTTATTGAAAAAAAATGTAAGTCATGTCCCCAGGCCGTGGTCTGGGGAGGGTGCCTTAGAGCTCAGAGGCACAAGCTTTAAAGGGCTTGGACAGAAAGCTCTAGGGCCTCTGAGAACAGGGCCATGTGCGTTTCACTTAAAGCTGTGAAGGCGTCCCCGGTGAGGATGGATAGGGTGGAGGTGGCTTGGCTCCCAGCAGCCCCGACCTCGGTGCTCCTGCTCACATGGCTTAGCCTCTCCCCTAAAGCTCTAAAATGAAATGCCTTGTTCTTTTGTCTCTTTTTTAGTCAAAGATGACTCAAATCATACAATAGGAGTGGAATTTGGCTCAAAGATAATAAACGTTGGTGGTAAATACGTCAAGTTGCAGATATGGGACACGGCAGGACAAGAGCGATTCAGGTAGCTTTTCCTCCAACCTAAATTGGAAAATTGGGTTTGAAATAATCATGTTCTCTCCACACACAGGTGCTCGCCCCCAGTCCTCCCCATCGCTGACTCCTGGCTCCACCTCTGGAAGCTCCGGCTGATGGGCTGGAGCTGAGGCCCAGGGGCCTCTAACTCAGCCAGCTATGGCTGGCAGGTTGTGGCATGGAGCCTTGTTTAGATGGGGATCTCGGCAAACCGGGTGCCTCTTCCCGTTGTTCTCTTCTTTTTTTGGCACCAGGGATTGAACTCAGGGGCACTCGACCACTGAGCCACACCCCCAGCTCTGTTTTGTGTTTTATGCAGAGACAGGGTCTCACTGAGTTGCCTAGCGCCTCGCCATTGCTGAGGCTGGCTTTGAACTCTCGATCTTCCTGTCTCAGCCTCCCAAAGTGCTAGGACTACAGGGGTGCGCCACCGCGCCCGGCTCCATTTTTTCCCTCAAGGCGATTTTGGAAACTGCTGGGGGCTCTGCTCCATTACACACGCAGGCCCAAGGTTGGGCTGCAGCACACGGTGCTTCCCCACAGCTGGAGGGTGGCTAGACTCCTGCAGGGTGGGCGCTCAGGCCACCTGTTGGGTGCCGGGGGAGCAGGGCGTGGGCCGCACTGGGTCGGGTTCCTGCAGGTGGAGATTCAGCAGAATAAAGCTCCTCCCGCTACCGACACTTGGCTTTTTGTTAAAGTTGGTACATACTGTGTATTAGTAATGTTCAGAAATAACACAGTGTCCCACCACCGCCGCTTCTGGGGACTCTGGCAGAACAGTGGTCCCACCTGATGCAGCCTCCCCCCAGAGCCCCTGTGACAGAATGACTGGAGCACCCCTCAGTCAGGTGGGAGAGGGCATCTGTTGTGTACGGCAGCCCCTCCTGCAAGTCCAGAGAGGGCGAGTCTGAGGGCACCAGCTTCCAGAGAGCCTGGAGAGGTGCAGCCCCTGGGGAGGGTCCGAGGCTCTGCCGGGCAGGGCGAGCCCACTGGAGGAGAGCCCTGGCCTCCCCTGTGTCCTCCCTGACTGCTGGCAGCCGGGTGGGAAGGGGTAACTGCAGGAAAATGGACAGGCTCGCGGGGCGGCGGGGTGTGGAGGCCCGGCACAGCTTCCTGGCGCAGCAGCCGAAGCCTCCAGTGGACAAAGCAAGGCCTGCAAGTCCTCCTTAGCCCTCCATCCTTTGCTTTATCAGAAATGACCTGTCGGAAGAAACGGCGGCTTGAACAAAGTATCAGTGGTAAAAGAGCCCAACCCAGGAACATGGATCGGAACTTTCTGAGAGGAGGGGAAATCCCCAGAAATGAGAGCAACCAGTGCCTCCCGGTGATGAGAGAAGAGCACTGATGTCATGTGAAAGTGCCCTTGGGACGCGTCCGTGAGGTGGCCAGCCTCCCAGACAGCAAAGCAGGGGCTTGGGGCGGAAGGGCAGAGACAGGCCAGCCTCAGGGAAGGTCCCGGGCAGACTGCTCAGGGGTGCAGGAGGGAGCAGAGCAGCAGCAGAGGGACCTGAGTCCAGGTCGCTGGCCCATCCCAGCAGGGGAACAGGACGGAGGTCCAGAGCAGGGCAGGCTGAGGGGAGGCCCCAGAGCTAAGCAGGTCGGAAGGCAGGGCTGCATTGGCCCCAGAGCAGCGCTGGGAGCTGCAAGGTGCGGAAGACCAGCGAGATGAAGGCGGGCGGCGGACAGGGCCGGAGGCCCAGGGCGGGGACGGAGGTGCCTTCAGAACTCAGGGAGAAGTCTCCAACCTAAACCCCCACACGGCCAAACTGGCAGGCGAGGATGAGCAAGAAGGTGGCCGTGAGGTGTCAGGAGGGGCAGAGGCCGCGCCCCGCATGGGAGGCCTGGGATGGCCTTCCTGCACGAGGACAAAGCCCAGGGCCCCCCAGGTGAGGGAGGCCCGGGCAGTCAGCACACACTGCCCCCCGACTCAGGACGACGGAGGCAGGAAGCACCAGCCCCAGCACGACCCAGTCTCAGAGGCACGTTATAGAAATGAGCAGCAAACACCAGAAGAGACCCCGAGCCTCCCAGGACTAGGAGTTTGTGAGCATCTCTGCTGTGGCCAGGGGAGTGTCCGGCACTCACCGCTCTGTCCTTTACTGCCTTAGTCAATTGAAAAAAGGAAAACCAAGTCCCTGAAGGAGCACAGCTCCAGGAGATTAGAGCAGGGGAGGCGCCTGGACCCCGGGCCGGAGGGACTGCTGCATGGGACGTCACTAACCCTGAGGGGGCAGGCAGGTGGGCTGCCACGGCGGCCAGGGGCCCAGCCTCCTGCCAGCCACACAGCTGTGCCTCGACACCCTGCCCTTCCCAGCCTGACATCCCCCACTGGATCCGTGACAGGAACCGATGTGTTCACGCCTCCCGAGTCATTCTCCTTGACACAGGGCCTGTCTCTCTTGGGGTTCACAAAGCAAGCCTGGGGTGTGGGGAGGTGGCGTTGGGCAGTGGAGGGTCTCGGTGGTTGAGGTAGAGCTGCTGTTGTCTTTTCAGGTCTGTGACAAGGAGCTATTACAGAGGTGCAGCTGGTGCTCTCCTCGTCTACGACATCACCAGGTAACGCCAGCTTCCCTGAGCCGGGCATCACTGCCATGCATCCCCGGGGCCAACCTTGGCCAGATGCCCGAGGGCACATGGCCTTGTGGGGTCTCGGAGGTCTTTGAGAAACATGCTTGGGAGGCTCCCATAGATGAAGCACCTGGTGCTGGACACTTTCCTTCAGGCCCACGGAGCTGTCCGAGCACGTTATCAGAAGTGACCCAGGCAGGGCTGGGGCTACAGCTCAGTGGCAGAGCGCTTGCCTAGCACATGTGAGGCACTGGGTGCGATCCTCAGCTCCACATATAAATAAATTAATAAAATAATGGCATGCTGTCCATCTACAACTACAAAAAATTTTTTAAACAAGTGACCCAAGGAAAGGGGGACACAGCTCTGGCTCAGCCTGCCTGTGTCTCAGCCCACCTGTCCCTGGCCCCTCACAGGCCAGGACTTGACTGCCCAGGTTCCTTGCCTATGAGTACATGTGATGGGGATCCCGTGGTCCTCACGAGGCTACCGGACGCTTGGATCAGTTGTCAGAGCACTGACATGGTAGCCCTTGGCCACGTGGCAATCCCGTTGAGACTAAGATTAAACATTCAGTTCCCTGGTTGCACTGGGCACATTTCTAGTGCTTGCCACACGGGGCTGGTGTGACTGTGGAATCAGCGCAGAGTACAGAGCGCTGCTGTCCTTCCGGAAATCCCGTGGATGGGGCTGATCCCAGTGTGCAGGCCTCGCAGATGAGGGGTGCAGAGGCCACCCACAAGGTTCCTTTCTGGGTAGGAGCCTGTCCAGGGACAGAGTGTCACGTGGCTTCCCTCTCTGGCCTCCGAGGTGTGAGGGCATCAGCTGCAGATGCACCTGCCCTTAGCCGCAGGAGGGGAGAGAGCAGGCCTGAGTAGGTCCTGAGTGGACAGCCACGTTCTGCCTGCAGGGCCTGCTGGTGGCGCTGTGCATGTCAGGGTCTTTGTTGGCAGAGCAGGAGGCAGCAGTCTTCCCGACGGTCCTTAGCAGAGGGGCACCCGGCTGCCCGCGGCCAAGCTCTGGGCTCACGCACAGCACACTGGGTGCTCCTGAAGAGTCAGGGCTCCTCCTCCGCTGAGCCCTGGTGGCTTGGGTGCGTCCAGGCTGCCCGAGGACCCTCAGGCCCTTGCCTGGCGCGTTGCAGAGCGTGGAGTAGGAATGGCGGCTGGGGAGATTGCTCGTCTTGTAAGATACATGTGCCGTTTCCACGCTCTTGTGTCACGCAGCCGAGAAACCTACAATGCGCTTACTAATTGGTTGACAGATGCCAGACTGCTGGCGAGTCAGAGCATCGTGGTCCTGCTCTGCGGGAACAAGAGGGACCTGGACGCCGACCGGGAAGTCACCTTCCTCGAGGCCTCCAGGTTCGCGCAAGAGAACGGCAAGTCTCCCCTCCCTTGCGCTCTCGGTGCTGCACATGGGGGTGGAGGTCAAGCCGCAGGGAGGAAAGGCGGCTCCCTCTAGGACTGGGCTCCGCCCCCAGCCCCCACCACCGCGACAGCGGCACACGTGTGACGCTTTGGGAGGTGTCCTGCCTGGAGAGGGAGCCGCGGAGCCCTTTCTACCGACTGGCTGTGGCTACAGATGCCTTGGACACCTCTGAACTTGCAGATAGGACACACAAGGCCACCACGTAACACTGGTAGCTGCTCGCGGGCGGCAGGACGGTGCAAATGTGGACGTTTTAGGTGACCTTAACTGAGGGCCAGTCAGCACTAGAATATCCTAACGCCAGGTGCGCTTGGGCTCTAGGACCCCAGACTGTTCCTGCAGCTTGGCAGGTTTTCTGCTAAGAAAAAAACCTGAGAGTCGCACCTGAGCACGACACAGGAGCTGCCCCGGGGTCACAGCTCAGCGCCCTGCGCCTCAGGGGCAGGAACGGGCCTCCCGGGGGCTTGGGTGGCTCTGGACTTGTTGTGCACACCGTGGCCACTTGTGGCATGGTCCCCGGGTGGTGCAGACACTGCAGGGCCTGCTCAGGTGGAAGACAGGTGGCTTGGAGAGGACGTGGAGGCCAGCCGTGCACTGGGGCCACTCCTGCTCCTTCCTGCTGGTCGTTGGCATGGGGCACCTGTGTACAGCTCCGTCCGCCTCCCCACAGACCAGGGGCCAGCACGGGACAATAGCTAATGTTTGGAAAAGGTTAGACACCCAGCATTTTTTATTTTGATTTTGTGCGTTTGTGTGTTTGGGGATCTTCTGGGGATGGGACCCAGGGCCTTGCACGGCCTGGGCAAAGCACTCCAGTCACAACCCCAGCAGCCCCCACCTCTTGTTTTTGAGATGGGGTCTTGGCTAATCCTGTTAACATTTTTTTAAGCATGTTGACCTACGGTGATGTTATGTTTTCAGCAACAGAGGGCTGTAGGTCATGAATTGGGCTTTCCTGCCATTCTGAGAACACCGAGCAGCCTGCTAGAGGCTGACAAGGGCGATCATGATGTAAACAGGCCGTATCTTGTTTGACGTCACTTTTAGAGCTCATGTTCTTGGAGACGAGCGCACTGACCGGGGAGAACGTGGAAGAGGCATTTGTGCAGTGTGCACGAAAAATACTGAACAAGATCGAGTCAGGTAAGCTCCCCGGGCAGGCGCTGCCCTTCCAAGCACTCTTCCCGCTGGCTCTGCAGAGCCCCTTCTCCTGTGGTTACTGGGCACGGCAGGGTCTCTCTGGACCCGCCGACTTAAAATTGCCACTTAGGGTCTGAAGGGCCTATGGCTGAGACGCAAGTCCCAGGCCCAAGGGCGGTGGGCCTGACTGGCCCCAGGGAGGCAGACATGCCATCAGGGGACAGCTGGAGCTGGAGCACAGCCAGCACTTGGGGACCATCAGAGCACAGGACAGTCAGCAAGTGAAGCCAGGACACAGAAGCAAGGAAGGGAGATGCGCCTGGACAGAGGCAGTAGCACCAGCTGGGTTAAGTGGTAGGATGGTGTTACCAGAATGTGTCAGTCTTCCCGGGCAGGGGGACTTCAGAGATGGGACCTTCCGTTCAGTGTCAAGAGGCCCAAACAAAAATGATACTGAGCAATAGCAGCACAAGTTTACTCCATGGCCGAAGTGTAGGGCAAGGGGACCCAGGCCAGATCTCAGCCCAGGTGGAGGTGCAGATGCAGGATGGGGACGGGGGAGCCCAG
>PVHX01022216.1:0-28114 GCA_004024805.1 Geosciurus inauris | reverse complement strand
CAAAAGCAGTGCTCATACAGACACAGACTCCACGGCTGGTCACTTTTCCACTGAGTCCTGAAGCAAATAGTAAGATCATACCAATCAACAGATGCTGGCAAAGGTAGTACCTTATTCACATAAGCATTCTGGTGGCTTGCACATATGCCACAGGCCTGGCATATGTGCCCAAATGCTTCTTGAATGAATAAATATCAGCGGCTCCTCGCCTTGATTATGGCTCATATTAAGACTGAATTGTTGGGGCTGGGGCAATAGCTCAGTGGTAGAGCTCTTGCCTAGCAAGCATGAGGCACTGGGCTCAATCCTCAGCACCACATATAAATAATAAATGAATAAAATAAAGATCCGTTAACAATTAAAAAAAAAAAAGACTGAATTGTTAAAATCATAAAAGAAGATGGGAAGGAAAAGACACCCTAGCCAGGTATGAGGGTACATGCCTATAATCCCAGCGACTGGAGAGACTGAGGTAAGACAATCATAAGTTCAAGGCCAGTCTGGGCAACTCAGTGCCCCAGGTTAAATCTCCAGGACCACAAAAAAGAAAAAAAGAAAAAGGAAAAAAAAAACACTAAATATTAAACTATTCAGGAAAATTTTTGAAATTTTCAATTTTTTTCTTGTTGATGATACTAGGGAAAGAACCCAGCACCTTGAACATGTTAGGCAATAGCTCTACCACTGAGCTATATACCTACCCTTTACCTTTTCTTTTTCTGAGTGTCAAATAATTCATGATAATCTCATTCTTCCCACAATCCTCTTGTAGCATTGATGGGAGAATAAATCCCCATTTATGCTGAAACCGATATGCGGAATTCAAATTATTATATGACCAACAGCACAAAGCAGGCCAATAGTAAAGAAAGTTCAAAGCCGGGCGCTTTGGCGCAAGCTTGTAATCCCAGCACTTAGGGAGGCTGAGACAGGAGAATCGCAAGTTCAAAGCCAGCCTCAGCCATGGTGAGGCGCTAAGCAACTCAGTGAGACCCTGTCTCTACATAAAACACAAAATAGGGCTGGGGATGTGGCTCAGTGGTCAAGTGTCCCTGTGTTCAATCTCCAGTACCAAAAAAAAAAGTTCAAGTACAGGGTCTGGCACATGATTACTTGCTGAAATGAATGGGCTCAATCTGTACAAAGAAACCAATTTATTGTATTTTATTTAGAGACAGGGTCTCACTAAGTTGCTTAGCACCTCCCTTTTTCCTGAGGCTGGCTTTGAACTTGTGATCCTCCTGTCTCAGCCTCATGAGACACGCCAGCTTTCTATGTATGTGTATGATGCAGGAAGGGGATACAAAATAAATTCTCAGGAAATAGTCCAGAACTAAAAACACATGTGGCATATTAACTCACCAGAGACAGGGACCCACAATGAAATGAGGCCAGGAAAAATGATACCTGTAAAGTGATATGCTTGCAGAATGGCTTTTATGGTTTCCTGTTTTCTTTCCAAAATGTCTTGCTCACTGATCTCCACTGTTTGGTCAGGTTCTACATTGGCAGAAGATGCTTTAACCTGCAAGACATGCAGCAAATCAAATTGGATACTGAGGGGTATTACCACAAGGTCTCTGCCCTCACCTGACTGGATAAAAGCAAAATGCAGAGTATTTTTATTATGTAAAGCATCAAGACATAAGTACTACTTGTAGCCATTCAGTTGGTGCTAAGATAGAAAATGTACTGCCAGCAGATTTATACTAAAAGCATCAAAAGGAGTTACTTGCCTGAAAGAAAATAAACCCACATGAAACCAAACATGCAGGAAGTACCAGAGTATTCCAAGGGTTAACTGTGTGTATAACTCTAAAGGAATAGGGGCTACATAAAACAAACTGCACAATAAAATTATAACAACATGATACACTGAGACGTAGGTAATTACATTAAAAGTTTGTGGACAAAATAATCCAATTAAAAGACACAAGACTGAGCCAGGTGAGGTAGTGCATGCCTGTAATCCCAACTACTTAGGAGACTGTCCAGGGCAATTCAGTGAGATCTGGTCATAAAATAAATAAAAAGGACTGAGGATGTAGCTCAGTGGTAGAGTACACTGGGATTCAATCTCCAATACTGGGGAAAAAAATTAAAAAAGGACAAAGGCTAAATTAAAAATATTTAACTATACACTACTTATAAGAGGAATACTTTAAATATAAGGGTATTGAAAGACTAAGTAGAAAGAAATGTTTAAGATGCAAACCCTAATCAAAAAAGTTGTTAGTCTGGGGGTGCAATTCAGTGGTAAAGGACTTGCCTAACCCTGGGTTCTATCCTCAGCCCTGTGGGAAAAAAATAAAGTTGTACTAACATTTTTCAAAGACTCAAAGGCAAGAAATTTAACAAAAAAATAATAAGGAACAATTCATAATAAAAGGTTAACTCAACCAGGAAGATATGATAATCCTACATTTCTACCTAATACACACAGAAAAAGACAAAGATCCACAATCACAGAGGAAGATTTTAACAAATCTATTCTCAGTAACTGATCAAATAAATCAGTAAGGATATAAAATATTTAAACACGATGAGAGAAGAAATTCGAAAGGTCAACAAATATATGAAAAAACATTCCACTTCTCTAGCAACTAGAGAAATGCAAATTAAAATTACACTGAGATTTCATCTCACTCTAGTCAGAATGATAATTATCAATAATACAAGTAACAGGACTGGAGTTGTGGCTCAGTGGTAGAGCACTTGCCTAGCATGTGTGAGGCTCTGGGTTCGATTCTCAGCACCGCATACAAATAAATGAATAAAATAAAGGTCCACCAATATCTAAAAAAAAAAATTAAAAAAAAAAAGAATACAAGTAACAATAAATGTTGGTGAGGATGTGGGGGAAAAGGCACACTCATACATTACTGGTGTGAATACAAATTGGTGCAACCACTCTGGAAAGCAGTATGGAGATTCCTCAGAAAACTTGGCATGAGCCTGGTGTGGTGGAGCACACCTGAAACCCCAGCACTCTGGGAGGCAGAGACAGGAGAATCATAAGTTCAAAGCCAGCCTCAGCAACGGCGAGGCACTAAGCAATTCAGTGAGACCCCCATCTCTACATAAAACACAAAATAGGGCTGGGGATATGGCTCAGTGGTCGACTACCCCTGAGTTCAGTCCCCAGTCCCAAAAAACAAAAAACAAAAAAAAAGAGAAAACTTGGCATGGAACCACCATTTGACACTGTTATTCCACTCGTTAGTATATACCCAAAGGACTTACAATCAGCATACTACAGTGATGATGCAGCCACATCAGTGTCTACAGCAGCTCAATTCACAATAGCTAAGGTATGGAACCAACCTAAGTGCCCTTCAACAAATGAATGGATAAAGAAAATGTGCTATATATACAGAATGGAATATTAGCCATAAAAAAGAATGACTTCATAACTTTTGCTGGTAAATGGACAGATTTGGAGACTATCATACTAAGTGAAATAAGCCAATCCCAAAAAACCAAAGGCCAAAAATTTTCTGACATGTGGATGTTAACACGCAATAAGGAGAGGGGAACAAGAGAAGTGCACTGGATTAGACAAAAGGAATGAAGGGAAAGGAGAGGGGATGAGATAGGAGAATGAATCGGACATAACTTTCCTATGTTCATATATGAACGTACCACAGTGAAACTCCACATCATGTACAACCACTTCTAGAATGGGATCCTAATTAGAATACTCCAAAAATGTATAATATGTCAAACTACACTCTCCTGTCATATATATCTAAAAAACCAAAAATAAACAAACTTCAAAAATGAAAAAAATATTTAAACATGATGAACACATTTGGTCTATTTGATACATATAGAATACAGTATCCATCAAATGCAAAATCTATACTTAATGCACATGAAATATTTACCAAAACTGATCATGTGATGGGTCACATTCAATCATCATAGTGGAATTAAGCTGTAAAGCATTAACTAAAACAAATAACTCACAAATACTCAAAGTTTTGGAAATTAAGCAAAATGCTTCTAAAACCCGTAGGCCAAAGAAGATATCACAATGGACAATTAAAATGTCTTAAATTGAAATGATAATGAAAATAAGAAAACTTGCAGGATATAGTTAAGGCTATGTCTAACAGAAAACTTTATAACTTTCAAAACACATAAAAGAAGACAATAAGTATGCAACTCAAGAAGCTAAAATAAAGTAAACTTAAATCCAGAGAAAGTATAGCATAAATCAATAAAAAAAGAGAAGGAACAGAGAAAGTTAACAAAGTGCAAAGTGGTTCCCTGAAAAGGCACAAAAGTAATTAAACATAACAAGGATAAGGAGAAAGAGTGAGAATGAGCCCAAATTACTAATACTAGAATAAAAAATTAGATCTTATTACTTGTTTTAAAAAAAGGTTACAAACAAATCTAAATATGAGAGTTTACATGAAATGGACAAATTCTTTGAAAAACACAACTTACCAAAAGTGACCTAAGAAGAAACAGGAAATCTTAATAGTTTTATGCTGATCAATGAAATTGAATCAGAAATTAAAAGCCTTCCCACAGAAAAGGCCCAAAGGGCTTTGCCAGGGAATTCTTTACAAAATTTTAAGGGAAAATAACAACAATTTTATATAAATTCTTCCAGAGAATAGAAAAAGAAGAAAAATGTCTCAACCTGCTCTGTGATACCAGTCACAGAAAAATGGTGAAAAAAATGAGGGCAATCTCTTTCATGAATTTAGATATAAAAGTCCTATTAGCAAATATCAGATTCAGCATTATATAAAAAGGATAACACATTAAACCAGTTAAGATTCATTCCAAGAAAGTACAGTTGATTCTCAAACATTTTACACATTAATAAAGGACAAAGTTATAGGACCACCTTAATATGTACAATAAAAAAAGATAAAATTCAATACTTGATCATGATTAAAACTCATAGCAAATTATAAATACAAGAGTATTTCTTTAATTTGATAAAGGGTACAAATTTAAAGCAAAAAGACTGACCCAATGACTCTATTCAACATAGCACGGATCTTACCCAGTGGATTACGCAAGAAAAACCAAAGTTTTAAGGATTGGAAAGAAAGAAATAACACTGATGCATATGAGATAATTCCAAATGTAAAAATTCTCCAAAATAGAAAAACAAACTATTACAATATGTGGATTTAGCAAAGTTGCCATATAAGATGGCATATAAGATCAGATGTATTTCTATATAATACAACTAGGAATAAAACTTCTAAAAGATATACCATGTATCAGGGGTCATCAAATTGCATTTTATGCAACAAGCACAGCCAAGTGCTTGTTTTGTAAGTCAGGTCTCACTGGCTAACACCACACCCATTTTACATACTATCTTTCATGCTACCACAGCAGAGCTAAGCAACTGCCATACAGATCCTATGGTTCACAAATCCTAAAATACCTGGCCCTCCACAAGAAAAGTCTGCTGATCCCTGCCATGTACAGTAACATCCAGATTAAATACATAAGGTTTAAAACCTCTACATATAAAACTATATACATTAGTGAGAAAAGTCAACTAAAATTAAATAGAAAGATATACCATGTACATTGACTGAAAGATGAAGAGGCAAGTTCTCCCAAATTGATCTATAGATTCAATATAATTTCAATAAAAATGAAGAGGTTCGTTTTTGAAAGTGACAGCCAATTCCCAAATTTATGGGAAATCCAAGAGGTCAAGAAGAACCAAGATCATTCTCAAGAGGACATGTACTGGGGCTGAGGTTATGGCGCAGTGGTAGCGTGCTCGCCTAGCACACGGGAGGCACTAGGTTCGATCCTCAGCACCACATAAAAATAAAATAAAGCTATTGTGTCCACCTACAACTAAAAAATAAATCTTTAAAAAAAAAAAAAAAAAAGAGGACATGTATTGTGGATATTAAGACTTACAGTAAATAAACCTCTGGCAAAGATGGACAAAAAGAACAATGGAATAGAAAAGAATTCAGAAGGAGATCCCCTAGAATGTAACAGGCAAAGAGTAGTCTTTTCAAAAAGTACTGGTTGAACTGGATATCCACATGGAATAAAAACCAAGAGAATAGGAAAAGCCGGGCGCTGTGGCACATGCCTGTAATCCCAGCACTTTGGGAGGCTGAGGCAGGAGAATCGCGAGTTCAAAGCCAGCCTCAGCAAGGCAAGGCGCTAAGCAACTCAGTGAGACCCTGTCTCTACATAAAACACAAAATAGGGCTGGGGATGTGGCTCAGTGGTCAAGTGCCCCTGAGTTCAGTCCCTGGTGCCAAAAAAATAAAATAAAGAAAATAACAGACTATCATCATGATCATAACTTAGAAAAAGATTTATTAAACAGTAAACAGAGCATGAAACATAAACTCCTAAACTGAATTTCATTAAATAGAGAATGTCTTTTCATCACGAAACACCATGTCAGAGTAAAAAGGCAAGCCACAGTGCAAGGGAAGATTCTAACACACAGACTCGAAGAATTCACACCCAAAATATGTAAAGACTTGTACATTCAATAGACAACAAATAAAAATGTGCAAAAGCCTGAAAAAGCACACTTCACAACAGGTTTTTAGTGTTTAATTGTACCTTAGTATCCAAGGAGGACTGGTTCCAAGGCCTTCTGTAGATACTGATATCTATGGATGTGCAAGTCCCTTACATAAAATGTCATAGTATATGCATATAATGTACAAACATCCTGCCATATTTTACTTAATATAACAAATATGCAATATTATATAAACAGTTATTATACTATATCATTTAGAGCATACCATAATGGCAAGAAAAGTCTCACTGGGCACTGTGACACATGCTATAATCCCAGTGACCTGGAAGGCTGAGGCAGGAGGTTCACAAGTTGCCCTCAGCAACTCAATGAGGACCTCAGTAACTTAGGGAGACCCTGTCTCAAAATAAAAAATAAAAAGGGCTAGGGAAGTAGCTCAGTGGTAAAATGCCCCTGGGCTCAATCTCTAGCACCCACAATCAAAAAAAAAAAAAAAAAAAAGTGTGCACATGTTCAGTACAGATGCAATTCTTGTCTTGAATATTTCTGATCCATCATGGTTGGGTGAATCTACGAATGTGGAACACACGGATACAGAGGACTGTCTGTATTTAACATCATTAGTGATCAGGCAAATACAAATTAAATCCTCAATGAGATACTATTACACTCCCACCAGAATGATGAATTTTTAAAACCAATAAAACCGAGTATGGTAAAGATACAAAGTGACAGAAATCTTATAACACACTTAGGAATGTAAAACTGACACAAGTGCTTTCAAAAACTGGCAGTAGGGGCTGGGATTGTAGCTCAGCGGTAGAGCGCTTGCCTCCCATGCGTGAGGCCCTGGGTTCGATCCTCCGCACCACATACAAAGCAATGAAATAAAGACATTGTGTTCATCTACAACTAAAAAAAAAAAAATCTTTAAAAAAAAAAACAAAAAAAACCAAAAAAACTGGCAGTATACATGCCCTATGCCTCAGCAATTCTGAGACACCTAATAGAAAAGTGTGTATTTTTATACTAAAAGGAGTGAGAATGTTTGTGGCAGCAATATTCATAATCATCCCAAAATGAAGCAACCCAAATGACCCACATGGTATCAAAAGAATGGGTGAACTGTCATACATTCATAAAACAGAATTATTATATGGCAATGAAAAGAATTACTACTACATGCAAACAGAATGGATGCATCTCACAGACATAATATTAAGCAAAAGAAGTCAGACATAAAAGAGTTGATACTTTTTACATTTATATGGAGTTCAAAAACAGGTAAACCAAATCTTGGTGACAGGAATCAGAATAGTGGTTACTTTGAAGAAATGACTAGGAAGGAAGAGGCAAAAGGGAGAATTCTGGGGTGCTGATAATATTCTATACTTTTGATTGTGTGGTAGATATTGGTTTTGTTCATTTTGTAAAAAACATTCATTCTATTTGTGTACTTTATATAATTTTTTAAAATAAAAAAGCAAAGGAGAGAAGGGAGTTAAAAAGGAAAATGAGAAAGGAGTTAAGGAAAAGGCAGAGGAGAGGGAAATAGAAACGGCAAGAAAAAGATGGAAAGCTGATGTCATTCTGTGGGCAATAAATGGTTATTGATGGTATTTGGGCAAGGAACAATTTGGTGTTTTATGATACATGCAGGATTAGAAAAGTAGAAATACTAGAAGAGACCCCAACTAGCAGAAGATGGTACTACTGACAAAAATACAAATGACTCAAGTGAGATTGAGGTAACAGGCTTAGATGTCTGAAAGGGCAGGTTGGGGGAATGTTACGAAGAATTTGCCTAGGGCTGAGGCTGTGGCTCAGTGGCAGAGCGCTTGCCTCGCACATGTGAGGCACTGGGTTCGATCCTCGGCACCACATAAAAATAAGTAAACCAAATAAAGACACTGTGTCCATGTGTAACTAAAAAATATTTAAAAAAAAAAAAAAAAAAAGAA
Source organism: Geosciurus inauris (assembly GCA_004024805.1). Classification (NCBI taxonomy): domain Eukaryota; kingdom Metazoa; phylum Chordata; class Mammalia; order Rodentia; family Sciuridae; genus Geosciurus; species Geosciurus inauris. Next base: position 19,648 of record PVHX01022216.1, on the reverse strand, counting down.
TTTGCCTGGCCCATCATAAGTGCTTGACAATTGTTAGTTGATAATCAGCTGCAACTCTACATACATATTTGATCATTCAAAGTAAAACATATTATACAACTTTGTCAATACCTGGATTATTATTGTTTTTTACACCCTAGAAAAGTCTGCCAACATCACCCTTCTACTCACTCTGGCTTGCCGCTGCTTCACTTCAGCCCTCAGTTTATCTCGAATGTGCTTCAGTTGGTGAATCTTGGTTTCAAGAGCACTTTCCTCTGCCTGAGCTCTCTGCAGTTCTTCAGATTTTTTATGGGATCTGTTCACTTGAGCCTCTAATCTTTCCAAGTGAGCCAAAACACCTAAGGAAAGTAAAAAGGGAATTTCACAAGACAAGGGCTTCTAATTCTGTCAACAACAAGCACTTCAAGAAGGAACAGAGTGGGGCTGGGATTGTGACTCAGGGGTAGAGCACCTGCCTCACATACGTGAGGCACTGGGTTCGATCCTCAGCACCACATAAAAATAAATAAATATATTGTGTCCATCTACAACTAGAAAAAAAATTAAAAAAAAAAAAAGAAGAACAGAGTGTCTCTTTTTTCCTAGAACTCTGTGGCATGGTAAATTGTTAGATATCTGCTACAATTTATAAAACCAAAGGATATGACAACTAAAATCAAAGATGATCAAACTTTTAGGTTGGACACTGATATAAAAATAGTTCCTTACCAGGTCACTATTGAGAGAGAACAAGAGAGAGAATCTGATTTATCTATTTCATGTTTTCTAGCCAGCAGTACTTTATCTACGCCTACATAACATCACAAAACATATCTGTGTGGAAAAGGATGCTTCAATAGCCTTACCAGACTAGATGAAATCTCCCTTACACAAATTCTATACTTTTTTTTTGGTATTGGGGATTGAACTCAGGGGCCACATACCCAGCCTTATTTTGTGTTTTATTTAGAGACAGGGTCTCACTGTGTTGCTTAGTGCCTCATCATTGCTGAGGCTGACTTTGAACTCCCAATTCTCCTGTTTCAGCCTCCCAAAGTGCTGAGATTACAGGTGTGCGCCACCATGCCCAGCTACAAATTCTATACTTCTTAACTACCACACTTCATTTAATTGTTTCTTAAGTAGATCCAACGTTTATGTTGTAGGGTTCATAAGCATATACATACATGAAAATCCTCATGGGAGGAAGTCCAAAAACTTATTCATCTATCCAACAAGGACTAGACATCTGCCTAGGCTTGGTGGTACATGCAGATAATCCCAGGTACGTGGGAGGCTGAGACAGGAGGATCGCAAGTTCAAAGCTAATCTCAGCAATTTATCAAGACTCTTTCTCAAAATAAAAAATAAAAAGGTCTGTGAGACCTTTGGTAGAGCACTTGCCTGGGATCTGCGGAGCCCTGTTTGGTCTCCAGAACTCCCGTCCCCTGCAAAAAAGACTAGACATCTGGACTCTCTTATGGTTGGTATATATCCATCAAAAAGAAAAACTAGCACGTGATAGAAATAGACATACAATACACAGAATAACCATATTTCATTTTTTTCTTACCATTACCCATTGACATTTATCTTCTCTTGTTTTCTCAAGAGCCCTAGATTATATTATCCCTTTTCTCTGCTATATCCATTTCCTCTCAATTGAATCCTTCCACAGATACTTATACCATAAGCAGAAAGGTGAAATTATCAAGCAGAGGGCCCAAATCAGTACAGGTAATAGCTAAATGTTTAAGTATTATTTGGGACAGACAATAAAGAAGTTGTAGAATTACCCTTTTACTGGTCTAGGTGATGATCCAAAACTTCTATGTCATCAATTATTTTGACAGGAACAGAAGTAAGCCTAGACTAGACACTTTTAATTGTAGCATGTGTCACCAAACTTATTTTTAGTTTTGAAGTAACAATAAATCTTAACCCAAAGATTGTTTATTATCTAAAGTCTCAGCTTAAGTTTTCTGACTAAGGCTAATTTTCAGTCATCTATGATTGTAAGGACTCAGAGGAAAACAAGGACATTAAACTCACTTTCTTAGAAATCGCATACTCCTTAAGAGTTAAAGACACTTGAAAGCTCTAAAAAATAGCACAGGACTGGAAAGGCACACAATAACAAGAACTGCTCACAAATATTACTGGATATTAAAGAGGAAAGTTAAAGCAACCTCACTTCTGGACAGAAAAAGAGAGGCAAATTTCAGTATCCAAAGGACTAAGCACCCATGTATTAAAGTTCATTGTTTCATAATGGCAATCGACTCTAAAACAAAATATTTGTTGAACATTTCTTACATATAAGACATTTGTGCTAGATACTTTACTTACAAAGCATGTAAAAAAAAAAGTACCTATATAACATCCACAACCAACATAGCAATGCTATTATTCATTTCCATGTTCCAGATGAAGAAATTGAGGCAGAAAATTATAAAGTAACTCATCCAAGGCCACAATCTCTACAAGAGCAGAGCCAGGCATCAAACACAGGTCTAAGCAACATCAATTCACTGCCCCACACTGATTCCTCCTCAGAAGAAATGCATTAAAAACAAAACAAAAAACAAATCCGGAAAGAGATCTCACTGGCTAGAACTGCGACTCTGGCTATATTATTAACGCAACCTATCAGTTTCGGGAGCAGCCTAGAAACACCAAGTAATTCTTTCTCCTGGTTTAATGTTCTTGGCTGCTGTTCTTCTGAGTCTTCAACGTTAGTTGCTTTCACCATTCTAAGGCTAAACAGGACTGGTCACACATCAGTTACAGGAGGAAAAGGCTTTCGGCGTGCGGGTCACCTGGGGGAGCAGCACTAAGAGGACAAAGACTTTTCAGTACCTCCTGTGGACACGCCGTCTTGACATGAAGTGTGCGCGCGCTCCATCTCCTCAAATTCCTGTCTTCTTATGAAGCTGTCCAGTCAAGTCTAATAGCGACCTACATGTCTTTAACGATAAAAGAGAAACAGCAACAAAGTCAGACCTGTTCCCGTTCGGACACGGCCCCCGGGCTCCGAGATAACCTGAGAGTCCCTGCGGCGACTCGCCACCCGGTCCAGCCAGCGGTCTACCTCCCCGTACCCAGGGCGCTCCCTGGGTACGGGCGCGGCCCTCTGGTCCAGCTGGGTTTCCCTACACAAACGAGATTTTAAAAAAACCATTCAGCCCTCACCCTAATCACCTGCAGTTGGGTCCACAGGTCTTCTTCCTTTCCTCTCTTCCTCACCCAGGTGTGGGATGAGAATTCCCGCCTTGCTCGCTTTCGAACACCAGCGTCAGTCCCAGCGTGCTTTGCGCTCCTGCCGTACAAAAACATGGCAGCGTTCAGGGTCCCCCCCCGATCCCAGGATGCACCGGGGAACAGGCCTGGCCTTTCAGGTTGTTAGGAAGATGGCGTCCTCTGGAGCGGAGCCGCAGATCCTGGTACAATACTTGGTGCTACGAAAAGATTTGTCGCAGGCTCCGTTCTCCTGGCCGGCGGGCGCACTAGTAGCGCAGGCTTGTCATGCAGCCACCGCAGCATTGCACCTTCACCGCGACCACCCGCACACCGCGGCTTACCTCCGGGAGCTGGGGCGCATGCGTAAAGTGGTTCTCGAGGTGAGGGACCCAGGCTAAGGGGAGGGACTTTGAGGACGCCGAGACCGGAAGTGGGTGTGGTTTTGCGGCCTAACATGGCGAGGGTGGGTGTGGTCTGAATGGGAAGGAATTTCTCACTTTTAGACTTTGAAAAGGGTTCTGGGACTTGGGCTGTTACGCGAGGAGCCCTCCCTTGGACCTTCACACACTGTGAAACGTGGACGTTGCGCTTGTTAGTAAGAACGGCTCTGCACCCTTCTGGGCTTACCGGAAACTGGTGGCGCCTGCGTCCCTCAAAGGTACGTAAACGTTCTAAGAGCGGAGAATGGTGGAGTGTGTCCTTCCCTCCTACTTGTGCACTTGCCTTTCTGCTTCCGCACTGGCCGGCTGCGTGTCCTTGCGCTCTGATGTAATGCTGTCTGGTAAACCAACTCGGAAGGGATGTGGACACAAAATTTCCTTTTCACCTTGGAGGCAGTGAGAAATAAAGTGAAATATGCATTCACCTAGGTATGACACCACATTATTTGTAAATAGATCTTTAGTATCCATTGAAACTAGCATCGGAAATACCAGACACCAAGGGCGTAAATCCGTACACCTTTAAAAATAGCGATAAGATTCCTTTTGTAGATGGCCAAACAGATCTTTCTTACCCTTTGACTCGCAATTCTGCTGCTGGAAGTCCTGTATCTCCTAAGAAAATAATCAGATGCACCCAGAGAGTTTTGCGCAGAGATTTTCAAAGGAGCACTTTGTACTGGCAAAAAAATTGTAGAAATATTAAATTTCCAGCCCTAGAATTGGTTAATTTGTGCCCTTATAAAGCTGATATCATGTTTTAAAGCATATTTAGTGGTGTACAAGAGTGCTTATGATATGAAGCTAGTTGAACTATGTTATATATACAGAATGATTTAAGTTTTGAAAAGAAATACATCTAGGGCTGGGATTGTAGCTCAGCGGTAGAGCGCTTGCCTCGCATGCGTGAGGCCCTGGGTTCGATCCTCAGCACCACATACAAAGCAATAAAATAAAGACATTGTGTCCATCTATAACTAAAAAATATTTAAAAAAAAAAAAAAAAAAAGAAATACATCTAAATATTTGCTAGATGGTGGGATTTTGGTTATTTCATTAGGTTTCTCTGTATTTTTAAATTTTCCACATCAATCATATTTTGTAATGAGAAACAAAATGCTTTATTAAAAAAAAAAAAAAAAGAACCCTGGAGTGGAGGGGTGGGACAATCCCTTCATAGATGGCTGACAAAGACGGAGTATCTTTCAAGGAAAAAAAGAGAGAAATAGGCTGTTGGGTAGTGAAACAGCAAGCAGTAGTCTTCAGGAAAATGTCTTGGGAATTTGAGTAGGCAGAAAAGCAGCAGACAGATAGCTTTTCATTTAGATTCTTTTTTATACAAAGAGGGCTTCCAGAAATCTGTTTTAGGACTCCCATTCCTCAGACAAGACATCAGAAGCCCACAGGAAATTAGTAGACATCTATCTGATGATTCCAAGTTGTTAGCCATGAGTAAAGAAATGGACTTAGGAGGGCTGGGACTATAGCTCAGTGGTAGAGCACTTGCTTAGCATGGGTGAGGCACTGGGTTCAATTCTCGGCACCACATATAAATAAATAAAAAATAAAGGTCCATCAACAACTAAAAAAACAGAAAGAAATGGACTTAGGAGTCATTACTGATTAAATTGTGATGCTCCAGTAGCTATAAGGACCAATAAAATATAAGCCAGTGTCAAGATCAAGTATATCTATTGGTATTTATTATGTGCCAGTCACAGGTCTAACCCTAATTTCACTGAATTCTCATTACTGCTAGGAAGCATTATCATCCCTTTTTCACAAAGGAGAAACAGAGGCCCTGCTAAGTCACATAATTTATTCAAGGTCACTCAACCAATAGGTGGTAAAGCAAGAGTTTGAAGTCCAGCAGTCTGATTTCATAGACTTACCCCATTATACTATGCTGCTGCCCAGAGCAGCAAGATGGGGAGGAAGAGGTGGTATTAATGCCTCTAGCATGGCTTTACCTGAAGGACTTAGCTGGATGAGTGACAGTCCTAGCATTCGCTAACTTGATAAGAGAAGCCTCTAGTTATCTTAGTGGCCTCTGCCTTCACAGGCAAAAATGTATCTTATGCAAAATCACACACTACTTATCTTTATTTTCTGAGTTATAGTTTTAATACTTCCTGCAATGGCATTCAGCATGGGTTTTTGAAGGGGGTGATAAGGATGACTCAGAAATAATTTCAGAAAACTGTTAAGAGAATAGTTTGTTTTCCGTTTCATAAAAAAAAGCAGGAGCTATCCCAGCAGAAGGAAAACTTCTAGGTTTTGGGCCTGGTGAGACTGGAGAAGGAAGGTGCATGCGATTTTAGAAATCCTTCCAGTAAGCAGCTCTTAAAGTCCTAGCTGGCTAAAGAATTAAGGATAGCTGTTACGAACACCAGCTGTAGGAGAACTAGAAAATATATGGGGCATAATTAAACATCTCAAGAGGAAAGAGAAAAATCTCCATTTTGTTAATAGGACTATTAGGCTTCTCCCTGCCCTTCACCTCCCCAGGCACTTACCTAAGATCCTGCAGAGAGGGGCTGGGGCTATAGCTCAGTGGTAGAACACTTGCCTAGCATGTGTGAGGCACTGGGTTCGATCCTCAGCACCACATATAAATAATAAATGAATAAAATAAAGATCCATCAACAACTAAAAAAAAAATTAAAAAAAAAAAAAGATCCTGCAGAGAGTGAATGGCAACCCAGAGAATGAAACTGTTGCTCCATTTCAGTTAAGAGAAATACACACACCCTTGTATTTGTGCTCTTTAGACATTTTCTAAATGGGCTGCTCAATCTGTGCTATGTGTTCTGTTTTTATAGGCCCCAGATGAGACCACCCTAAAGGAGCTGGCTGAGACCCTGCAACAGAAGAACATTGACCACATGCTGTGGCTTGAGCAGCCAGAGAATATTGCCACTTGTATTGCACTCCGGCCATACCCCAAAGAAGAAGTGAACCAGTATTTGAAAAAGTTCCGATTGTTCAAATGACTGCTGCTTTGGTATAGTTGAATATCAGCTGGGTCCAGAAATAGAATTCCATTCATCCCTAAGCATAATATACTCCTTTCACTGTGAGCTTACACTTTCAGTTGTGGTTTCTTGAGAATCCCACACATGTTCAAATTAAAGTTGTCATTAATAAGTACTTCCTCCTATTATTATTTCAAATGAGGAAAGTAATTGAACAGCAATACTATCTATGGGCCATTGCTCAAATAGCTTTAGTTTGACTCTGATATGAGGAATTGAGGAAACTCACTCACTTTTTTTGTTATGAATAATGGTGTTCCCCACCCCCACTGAAGAGTATGGGATTGAATCCAGTGGCACTCTTAACACTGGGTTACATCCACAGATCTTTTTATTTTTTTTAATTTTGAGACAGTGTCTCATTAAATTGCCCAGGCTGACCTCCAACTTTCAGTCCTCTTGCCTTAGCCTCCGAGTAGCTGGGATTACTGTTGTACATTACTGCACCTGACATTGAGGTCTTCTAATTACCCAGGTGTAAAACTTTGCCTTTGAATTCCTTATTTCCTATTCATATCTAGTTATCATATTTCATTGAGTCTAAGACAACATCAGCTTTAAGATGAAGCATTGTTTTATGTATTGTTAAGAAATGCTACCAACGAGGCATAGTGGCACATGCTTGTAATTCCAGCAGCTTGAGAGGTTGAGGCAGGAGGATTGCAAGTTCTAGGCCAGCCTCAGGAACTTAATAGGACCTTTCTCAAAATTTAAAAAGTTTTAAAAAGGTTGTTGGAGATGTAGCTCAGTGGTAGAGCACCCCTGGGTTCAATGTCCCACACCCCCCCAAAAAAGCAAGACATGAAATTGATTGTAAGATGTATTTCAGTATCAAAAAAGTTTAAATATTTTTAAACACACATATATTAATTACATTTGATGAAATTTGTCATGTACTACAGCTATTTTCTTATAATTCATGTGCTGCTACCACTCTGTATTAGGCGTTTTGCTTATTAGAGTGGCCTGCTGATCTGACTACTTCCAGTTTATCCTGGTACCAGTGCAGTAGGTGCTCTGCTGCCAGGTGTATAGATAGGAGCATTGAACACCCTGTTCAGTAACGCTGGAACTCCTTCGCCTAGCCTTCAGGCTCTCCCCATTTGTCTTCCCTATCTTTTTAGTTGAATATTCTCTTCCCTTATCTATACTTGGTGTTTTAACAGTCACTCCAGTTGCTCTTCTCCAGTCTCTGGCCTGGGAGTAGAATGTTACTGTTCTTTCCCACCCATTTTTGTCTCTGGATTCCACTAAAATTATTTGCAGCTCAAGTGCTATCACCTTCCTGAAGTCTTATCTAGCCAAAAATGATTGTTCTTTTCCCTGAACACTATGACACTGTACAGTGTTTAAAATATTGGTAAACATTTAGACACATCTATCTACAGATACTGCTTGAAGATCTGTGAAGCAAAGTTCAAAGGGTAATGTGTTCAACAGAAACCTGTTGCCTGTCTGCTGTGGCAGCTATACTAAGAGCTGAAAATATTAAAATGAGTCAGCTCCCCCTCAGATAGTTAACTTAGAAAAGGCTAATACTGGCTTACAGGTCTGGAAGTTCCAGTCCAAGATTGGTGGGACTTACCACTTTGAAATTCTGGTGGGGTAACTGGATGCAAAAGTGGGGAACAAGTGGTGAAGCAAACTGGTTGCCTCATGGTCAGGAAGCAAAAGAATGAGGAAGAGGCTGGAGTCCCACAGTGTCCCTTTGAGGGCACACCCCCAGTGACCTAAAGACCTCCCACTAGGCCCCATCTCTGAAAAGTTGTACCACTTTCCAATGGGGCCACCCTAGGGACAGTATGTAACTTATGGACCTTTGAGGGACACTTATCCAAACCATAGCATGAATAAGAGAGTTTTTCCCCCCTCAGGTAGAAGCATCTAGTAAGAAGACAGATAGAGATAATTATTATAGAAAGAATTATATCTGTTAGATAATATTCAACTAAGATATGAGATTTTCTTTTAAAAGATTTTCCTTTAAAAGAGGTAGTCACCTGCGTGAATGACTCCTCCCAAGGACTGGTAGAGTGCTGAGGGCACAGCCAACCCCAGGAGACAGTACTAAAAGTGGCATAAAATTTCAGTACATAGGAACTGAAAACATTTAACAATTAGGAATGTATTGGCAAATTCAGTGAAAGCAGTTTAAATAGCATAATGAGGATGGAAATCAGATTGTAGTCCACTGAGACAAGAATGGGAGTGGAGACTGTCCTGTTAAAAAGTTTGAAAGGGGAAAAAAAAAGAGCTGGGGACTGTCCTGTTAAAAAGTTTGAAAGGGAAAAGAGGACAATGATTGGGGACTGGAAAGGTGAATGCTAGGTCCCATCAGGGAATTTTCTTAGAAGCTTGAGCAAGTTGGTAGGTAAACAGAAGAGGGTTAAGGAAAGGTGTTTGGTTATGAGGTGTCTCCTAAAACCTGTTAATGCAGTAATATTCAGAGGTCAAATTATTAGATTAAGATAGCTATAACCTATCAGTCCATCCTAGTTTGAATGGGCTGACTGGTGGTAACTGTAGGCAAGTGGGGCATGGCTGGAGGAGGTGGGTCACTGGGGCATGACCCAGAAGGGTGCATCATCCTTGTGACCCGTTGCCCCTACCCTCTCTGCTCCCTGACCCTGCCATAAGTTGAGCCACTTTCCTCTACTGGGTCTTTCCCCCATGATATGCTGCCTGACTTTGGGCCCACAGAATTGGAGTCAGCCATTTGTGTACCGAGACTCTGAAATTGTGAGCCCTAAATACACTTCCTTCTCTAAGTTGTTCTTGTCAGATATTTTGGTCACAGTGATGCAAAAACTGACTTAAACAAGAGGAGAGATTAAAATTACTAAATGGAATAATTGATAAAAGAAGTCCAGAGATGCTGGGCTTAGTGGCATACTCCTATAATCCCAGCAGTTTGAGGGGCTGAGGCTTCCAAGTTCCAGGCTAGCCTCAGCAACTTAGCGAGGCCCTAAGCAACTTAGCAAGACCCTGTCTCAAAATAAAATTGTAAAAAGGGTTGGGGATATGGCTCAGTGGTTAAGCATTTCTGGCTTCCAATCCTTAGTACCCAAAAATAAAAAAGTCCAGAGAAAGTGGCAAGTGGGGTCAAGGATATAGGGAAGAACTGGACTTGAATTGAGAGATAGGGAAAACTTCTGAGTCTGCAGAAAAGATGGGGGTGGGGAGGAGTATAGCTGTCTACAAATTCGTAGACTGGAGGAAGAAGAAAGTTGACATTGACCACACCTGTTGATTTTTTTTCCTATGAAGTAGGAAGCATATAATAATTCATGACATGAAATATACTTACTGTGCAATGTATTAAATGGCTTACTATAGTGACAGGAACCCAGGCTGGTGTCAGACTGCCTGAGTCCAGATCTGGCTCTCATATGCTTTCAAATTCTGTGAATTTGGGCAAGCCACTCAACTTCCCTGACCCCAATTTCCTCATCTGCAAAATAGGGATTTATAGTAGAGCTGTATGAATTAACTGCACTCGTTCATGCAAATCCTGTGACAGTGCCAGGGCACTTGGTGCTACCGCTTAAGTGTAGGAAGTTATATGAGAGACCACCCTCAGAGAGCTGCCCTCAAAGAGCTCTCAAATAAGCCAGCTGTCTAATTCCCTTTCTGCTGCCTGGAGTAATGCCATCCACAGATCATCAAGCAATCTCCGATATTTCATTCAAGCCAATTAGGAAAATTTCCAATTGACAGTGCATCTTTAAAAATTTTGTTTTAAGTTTGTTAATTCTGAATTTCTTCAGTAAAACAGTGATAAAGGAAGAGAGAGATGAGTGTCTGCATAGCTGCAGATAACTACTCAGGCAAATCCCTAAAGCAGGGATCTGAGCACAAATGGCATAAACTTCTACCTAAGTGGGGAAAGGACAGGCAGGCAGGTGAATGAGAGTAAGGAAGAAGGGAGCAACAGGTCTTAGTAGTATCAGCTTAGACTATAAACTAGACCAGTGGTTCTCTAATGGTGGTGTAGTCTCTTAGATCAGCATCATTGATCTTGTTAGAAATGCCAGCTCTCAGGTCCTACTGAAGACCCATCAAATCAGAAACTGCAACTACTGAGAAGGAGCTGGGCCCCCGCAAAGTAACCAGCCTAAAAGGTAAACAATAAGTATATATAACTTGCTCATCAGAAGGAGTCAAAATGAGATCCGAAGTCTGCATCTAAGTATACTATACATCTGCCACATGGGCTAAGGTCACAAAAAGTGATATATTCTCCAACACAGCAAAGATGATGCTACAAGCCATAGGATAAATGATATATCTTTGAAAAGAACCTCCCATGCTCTGGTAAGTTTCTTATATTTGAAAAACAGTTCATAATTAAGAGCGCTTTTGTACTACTCAATTCTGAGAACTGTGTGATGCAGGCAGTCTTGTTTCAGAGTTTACAGATTTGGAAAAAACTTTTGACTTGCCCTGGATCAAAGTCAGTAGCAAAACCAGGATTGAAAACTAGGTCTTTACCAATTCAGTTTTTTTTTTTTTGGTACTGGAGATTGAACTCAGGGGCACTTGACCACTGAGCCACATCCCCAGCCCTATTTTGTGTTTTATGTAGAGACAGGGTCTCACTGAGTTGCTTAGCACCTCGCTATTCTGAGGCTGGCTTTGAACTCGCAATTCTCCTGTCTCAGCCTCCCTAAGTGCTGGGATTACAGGCTTGCGCCACCTTGCCTGGCTACCAGTTCAGTTTTCTTACCTTGTCATAGTTGTTTACTAATTTGGTCTTCCCTCCACCCAGATTCTAGTTAAGAGGGTGGTTTGGAAAAGGATCACTGGTAGTTCAAGCACAGGAAAGCTGCAGCTGTCACTTGACATTCGTTGATTGACATTCTGGGTTATAAATCAGCCTCCTGTGACTGTGAGTTGTGAGACTAGAGCCCCATTACCACTGGATGAGCTGACAGAATTGAGGTTCTGAACTTCTGAAGTCAGGATCCAAGCTTAGGGCTCTGCTTACAGTGCTGACGGAATACATAGGCCTCCCCTAGAGGGGCATGTGAAAAGCCACCTCTGTTAATGTTTAATTGACTACAACTTCCCCAAGGACTCTGAGATGCTATCCTGGAGTGTGCACTCCTTTCTGCTTCCTGAGTGAGAGTTTTAGCAATATGGAGTTATTGTTACTGATGGGAAGGTATTGGTGAGGAAAAGTGGCTGAGAATCACCACCCATGGTTATAGTCATTTCACAAATTTAAACTGCCCTCAGGTCAAGCTCAGCACAGCCCCAGATTCTTCTTCTCTAAGATCAGATATGGTAGGTTTTGAATGCTGGCCTAAGGCTGGATTGTAGCTGGGTGCGGTGGGGGGGAGGGGTTCAAGGGCCAAATTAGTGGCACTCAAGTTCTGAACTAGGGTTGTTTGTGTTTTGGTACCAGGGATTGAACCCAGGACACTTAACCACTGGCCACATCCCTCCTTTTGAGACAGGGTCTCGCTGAGTTGCTGAGGCTGCCCTTAAACTTGCCATCCTTCCACTTCAGCCTTCCGAGTCACTGGGCTTGCAGGCCTGTGCCACTGTGCCTGACTGAACCGAGGTTCTTGAGGAATGAGCCAAAAAGCAGAGACACAAAACATCACTTTTACCATCAATTAGAAGGTATAGCTTTATGTGATGGCCTCAATGGGCTTGCAAATTCCCTGTCCTAAGGGAAAGTGTTAGTACACAGAGCAGATACTGTTTGCTAAAGTTGTGCTTCCTATTGTCATGTGGATAAAGTAAGGATAAAGAGAACAGAGTCCCTACATCAACCTATCAAGCTTTGATAGATTGGTTCCACTCAATTAAAAAATATGAATCAAAAGCAATTATCCTAGCCGGGCGCGGTGGCTCACGCTTGTAATCCCAGCACTTAGGGAGGCTGAGACAGGAGAATCGCGAGTTCAGAGCCAGCCTCAGCAATGGCAAGGCACTAAGCAACTCAGTGAGACCCTGTCTCTACATAAAACACAAAATAGGGCTGGGGATGTGGCTCAGGGGTCTAGTGCCCCTGAGTTCAATCCCTGGTACCAAAAAAAAAAAAAAAGCAATTATCCTTTTAACCTCCATGAGGAAGAGTTAGGTGGAACAGCAAACTGAAGCATCATGTTAATGAAGCTTCCTCTGCAAAGGAACACAACATTGAAACCTCCCCCCAACAGGGGATGTTAAGGAATTCTGAAGAAGTGCACATGACACAAGAGACCTGACCTTGCAACACGTGCAAGATGTGTTTGCTGGGAATGGGAGGAAAGCCAGGACTGCAGTAAGGAGGTTGCTCGAAGTAATCAAGACACAAGACTGATGATAAGGCTGCGGGAATGGAAACCGAACCATATATGGTGTTACTTTACAATACAAACAGAGCAAATCAGGTGTCAATCCCAGAAGACTGGAGACTAAGGCTCAAATCTGTTACTTAATGACTATGCGATTTTGCCTCAGATTCCTTACCTGTGACTAATTCCTAACAGGATTATTATGGGAATAATTTAAACAAGACCCTATGGAAGCACTATAGACAATTTAGTGTCTTTCAATGCAATCCTCATTCTTCTTTCTCTCATCTTAATTCATTAACTAAGACCCCTAGTACAGTAACAGAAGTCCTGATAGAAATCCTTGACTAGCTATTGACTTTAGTCAGAATGCTTTTAGACCTTCACTGTTCGGTGTTATTACTTATTGAGAGTTTTAGCAAATATTCTGCATCAGATTAAGGTGGTTCACTTCTACCACAAGTTCACCAAATGTAAAAGAAAATTCATAAATGAGTATTTTAAAAAAATCAAATAGCTTTTCTGCAGCTACTGAAATAATCATGTGCATTTTGCTCTGTTGTTACTCTGGCCAACAGCACTGCTAGACTTCAAATATTGAATCATCTTTATTCCTGGAATAAACCCTACTTGAAATTATTATTTAATGTGAGAGAGATGGCCTAGTTAAGAGACTTGGGTTCTAGTCATCTTTCAGTCTCTGGGACCAGCTGCATGCTGATGACTTCCGAATTTATATCTTCAGCCACAATCATTTTCTGAAATTTCAGATCTGAGATCACTTGGATGTCTCATAGGAATTTCAAACTTAGGACAGAAAATTAATCAAATCTGCTTCTCTTTCCCTTTTCTGTGAATGGCAATTCCATCCTTTCAGTTACTCAGGCCCAAAACCTAGGAGTCTGTCTTTATTTTTCTCTCACATCCTGCATCTGGTATGTCAGCAAATACTGTTGTTGTACCTTCAACATATATCCAGAATCTGATCACTTCTCATGATTTGTACTACTACCATCTTGGTCCAAGCCATCACCTCTTACCTGGATGACTGCAATGCTTCCTAAAAGGTTTCCTTGTATTGCCTTCTCCAGCTATGCTCAACACAAAAGCCAGAATCATCCTGTCAAAACCCAGGTAAACCATTTGACCCAGTTATCCCACTCGTTGGTTTATAAAGGACTTAAAATCAGTATACCACAGGGACGCAGCCACATTAATGTTCATAGCAGCTCAGTACACACTAGTTAAACTTTGGAACCAACCTAGATGCCCCTCAACAGATGGATAAAGAAAATGTGGTACATATATACAATAGAATATTACTCAGCTTTAAAGGAGAATGAAATTATGGCATTTGCAGGTAAACGGATGGAGCTGAAGCACATCATGCCAAGCAAAATAAGCCAAACCCCAAAAACCAAAGGCCAAATGTTTTCTTTGATAAGTGGATGCTAATCCATAATGGGGGGGGAGGCAGTGGAGAAGAATGAAGGAACTTTGGATTTTGCAGAGGGGAGTGGGGAGGGGAAGGTGTGTGGGGATGGGAAGGATAGGGGAATAAGATGGACACTATTACCCTGTATACATGTATGATTATACTGCTGGTGTGACTGTACCATGTTCGGCCAGAGTCCAAGTTGTGCTCCATTTGTGTACAATGTGTCAAAATGCATTCTATTGTCATGTACAACTAATTAGAACAAATAAAACAAAACAAAACAGGTAAAAGCTGTCATTCCGGGCTAAGGTTATGGCGCAGTGGTAGTGTGCCCGCCTAGCACGCCTGAGGCACTGGGTTCGATCCTCAGCACCCATAAAAATAAAATATTCTGTCCACCTACAACTAAAAAATTAATATTAAAAAAAAAGTTGTCATTCCCCTTAAAAATCCAATAGCCCTCAATCCCAGAGTAAAAGTCAAAATTTATATTGGTCTACAAGGTCTTTCTGATCCTTGGCCCTCACTGACCTCTTTGACTTTGTCATCTATTATTCTCCTCCTCCACTCTGCTCCAGCCTCAAGACCTTTGCACCTCTGCCCAGAAAGCTCTTCTCCATATTGCCATACAGCTCTTCTCACTATTTTACCTCCTATTGACTGTCACTTCTTTTTTTTAATATTTTTTTAGTTGTAGATGGACACAATATCTTTATTTTTATTTATTTATTTGTATGTGGTGCTGAGGATCGAACCCAGTGACTCACACATGCGAGGCAAGTGCTCAACCACTGAGCCACAGCCACAGCCCCCTGACTGTCACTTCTTGGAAGGTCTTTCTTTTCCTGTTTTGAACTGTGACAACTCCCCTCCAGTCCTCCTGTTCCTCCTTCCCTACTTAATTTTTCTCCACAGCACTTGCCATCTGATACACCACATTATTTGCTTGTGTGTCAACCAATCTTCATCAGAATGCAAGCACCGTGAGGACAGGGATTTTTATTTTCTTCGTTGATGTAGCCCCAGTGCCTAGAACAACACTGGCAAATAGTAGGTATTCAGTTAATATATGTTGACTGAAAGTATATGATCTGTCACTGCTATTAAATTACTTTGAAAATTAGTTATTTAAAAAAGTATTATACTACTTTTACAAGAGAAATTCTTAAATCTGAAGATCCCCAGAGGGCTACCCACAACTTATTTTTGAGCTAGAAATTGACAAAGTGACTGGTCATCTCTTTGAGGTTATAAAAATAAAATATTAAAGACTGATTTAACAGTGATGCACACCTGCAATCCCTGTGACTCAAAGAGGTTGAGGCGGGAGGGTTGCAAATTTGAGGCCAGCCCAGGAAACTTAGTGAGACTGTCTCAAAATCAAAAATAAAAAGCTGGGAACATGGCTCAGTGATAAAGGACCTTTAGTTCAAATTCCTGAATACCTCCCACCCCCACAAAAAAAGATGACTAATTGAACAATCTAAACTGGTTCATTACACTATTCTTTCTATTTTCACATCTACTTGAACATTTACTTAATGAAAATTCTCCAGGGAAGGGTGATAATGGAAAGCCTAAGCTTTGAGGTGATGAGTCTTAAACGTGTATACTATAGGGAGACATTTTTCCAGTTTGATTTGGTTGAACTTTATAGCTTACTAATTATCATTTAAAATATAATTGCTGCCAGGCGCGGTGGCACACGCCTGTAATCCCAAAACTTTGGGAGGCTGAGAAAGGAGAATCATGAGTTCAAAGTGAGCCTCAGCAACAGCAAGCAACAGCAAGGCACTAAGCAACTCAGTGAGACTCTGTCTCTAAATAAAACACAGAATAGGGCTGGGATGTGGCTCAGTGGTCGAGTACCCCTGAGCTCAATCCCATACAAAAAAAAAAAAAATTATATATATATATATATATAAAATTGCTAACATCAAAGAATGTTAAAATGAAACTAATTAAAAATGCTTATTTTTGTACAAGTTTGCAAATTAAAAAAGAAAATGAGGGGCTGGGGTTTGGCTCAGTGGTAGAGCACTTGCCTGGCATGTGTGAGGCACTGGGTTTGATTCTCAGCACCACATATAAATGAATGAATAAAATAAAGGTCTATCAACAACTAAATATATATATATATGTTTGTGTGTGTGTACATATATATGTATATAAACAAAAAAATGAATATGCAGTACACAGCTTAGTGTATAATTAGTTTAGATTTGAAAACAAAGCAGAACTGAGAAGGTTGGACTGCTTTTCAGGTTTAAAGAAAGAAATCCCAGGTAAGACATTCCTATAAGCGAAGGGTCTTCCTGTTAATAGTTTGGATCTGGTGGTTATTGCAATCATACACAGAAATAATTAAGTCTTGGGTTTGGTCTGTGATTAATAGGGCTGGAAAGAAGAAGATGGCTGTGAGGCATTACAAAGGACAACTTCTTGCAGGTTGGTGAGTGAAATGAGTAAAAGGAAGTTGTTGAAAATGACTGCAAACAGGTAGGGACACAAGTACATATTTTGGGGGAAATAACTGGTTTGGGCCTTAATTTTGAGGTGCTGGGGTTGAAGGGATGGAATCCACATAGTGTTCGCCAGTTGGAAGTTTAGGACTGCATCTTGCAAGATATCTTGGCTAGAAAAGTGGACTTACAATGCATATACATACACATATAACATTCAGACCTAAAAAACTTAAAATCTGTGCCCAGTTTTATTTTCAAAATGGAAACCCTGGCCAGGTGTGGTGGCACACACTTGTAATCCCAGCGGCTCTGGAGGCTAAGGCAGGAATATGGCAAGTTCAAAGCCAGCCTCAGCAACTTAGCAGGTCTCTAAGCTATTTAGCAAGACACTGTCTCAAAAAAAAGCCTGGGGATGTGGCATGGTGGTTAAGTGCCCTGGGTTCAATCCCTGCCTGCTCCCTGCTCCCCCCAAAAGAGAGAAACCCTGACATGCATCTATGGAACTTAAGTTCCAGAGGCTAATTTTTTTTTTTTTTGGTACTGGAGATTGAACTCATAGGTATTCGACCACTGAGCCACATCCCCAGCCCTATTTTGTGTTTTATGTAGAGACAGGGTCTCACTGAGTTGCTTAGCGCCTCACCATTGCTGGCTTTTGAACTTGCGATTCTCCTGTCTCAGCCTCCCTAAATGCTGGGATTACAGGCTTGCACCACAGCGCCCGGCTCAGAGACTAATTTTTAACTAATCAGAATTCCTAGTCTTTCTCCCCTGCCGCCCACTCCCCATACTCGGGATTGAATCCAGGTGCTCCATACTCCTGAGCTACATCCTCAGCTATACCCTCACCGTTTTTTTTTCCCTGACAGGTGTCCCGGAGTTGCCCAGACTGGCCTTGAACCTGCAGTCCTCCTGCCTCAGCCTAGTGAGTTGCTGGGGTTGTAAGTGTGTACTGTGCTGGGCTTGGATTTTCAGTTTTGTGTGTTACTAATGGTGCTTTCTTTTCTAGTAGTTGTATTGTGCAGTAGAACAGTGGTGGGTTTCATCCCAAAGCCCAAGGATTGATTTTTGGGGCCAGCATTTCCCAGCCACCTCATCACAAATCTGAGCTTCAGTTTCCCCATCCGTACCCTTATTGATTTACAAGACTTTGTAGATCAAATGTGAAAGTGCTGGACAAATACAAGAAATTATTAGCACGAGTGGATATTTGCCTACTATACTGCCTGGTAGAGTAGAAATGAAAAAATGTTTCGTTTGATGTGGGATCTCCATTATAGGAGAAAAGCACAGACAGTTGTCTCTTTATTGCTCACACTGCCTGTCACAGTCTGTATTGTACCAATTGACCAAAACTAGATAACTCAGGCCTGGAGTATTTTTTTTTTTTTCTTTATTCTGTACCTTAGGATCCTTGGACACTGGAATGGAGGTAAATCTCATGGAATAGGAGTTACTCCTTTTAACATTTTATTTCTTCTGTTCTCAAACCAGTGTCTCCAAGTTGCTATGGATACCAGTAGGCACTGCTTGCTTCTACTGGTTGTACAAACTACCTAGAGCTTGGAGACAAACACATATGGTCACACCAGAGCCAAACTCCACAGTGAAGGAGAAAGGTTCTTTGCAGAAGATCAAGAGCCAGAGAAAAGTGAATACCTTCAAGTATGACCCAAGAAACCAAATATCCCAGGAAGAAGTGTAGATACTACAATTACTCTGCTTCATGAAAAGAATCCTGTGTATGTGTGTGGTTGAGGATTGAACCCAGGGCCTTGTACATGGCACATGCAAGGTAAGCTCTCCAGCACTGACTACACCCCCAGACCTGTCAGCTGTTCTTATACCTGCCCCACAGGGAAACCTTATCTTCTAAAATTCTTTAGGCTAAAGAGGTGACACTGATCTCATTGGAGGCCCCTTTTCATTCCATTTAGATATGGACAGACAGAATTCCTCTCCCAAACTATAGTAGGATACCCTGCTGACCACTTGCCAAAGATCACCCCATTTAGTTGAAGCTCCCCAAGGGCAGGCTCTGACTACCTCCAGAGGATTAGATCCCTTCTTTTCAAAGCTGTAAAGTTACCTCACATAAAAAAGCACTGCTTAAGATCACACAATGAGATTAAACTCTGCAGACTCCAAATTATTCCTAAATCATATAATCTAGGATAGTGAATCCAGAATTTGGAATTAGAAGATATGGCTTCAAGTCCCCATTCCACTAATCAGCAGGGCTGCTGGTGTCATAATCTTGTTGAGATTGTTTTGTCTTTACAACTCAAATTCTGTGGAGGATTGAGAATAATGTACAGAAATGATTTTAGGAATTGTTACAGTAAAAATTCATTTTCTGATTTTTTAAAAATATCTTTTTAGTTGTAGGCATACACAATGCTTTTATATTTATTTTTATGTGGTGCTGACGATTGAACCTAGTGCCTCACCCATGCTAGGTGAGCACTCTACTGCTGAGCCACAACCCCAGCCCCTTCTCTGAATTTTCTTTAATAGTTATCAGCTACAGTTAATTGTGAAGTAGTAGAGCCTGTACTTCTGGTTGGATAGGGCAAATTATGGAGGAGGCTGTAGCTATCAGCTGGTACAATTTCAAAATGAGGATCCCAAAGCCTAGTGTGTTCCTCCTGGAGCTAAAGGTTGACTTCAATTCCTTTCTAGCCTATCACCTGACATAATTGTAATGTTTATGAGAGCTGAAAATACTAGTTAACAATTTATTTTTATTTTATTTTATTTT
>PVHX01022215.1:0-28129 GCA_004024805.1 Geosciurus inauris | reverse complement strand
AAAAATCATAGTCAAAATGTTTACAAATGTGTTAAAAACTATAAACCAAAAGATCCAAGAAGTTCAAGGAACCCAAATTAAAATAAATAGAACCACTCTAAGGCCTAACCTAATCAAACCACCTAACCAGAAATTTTAAACCAATGATAAAATAAAAATTGTAAAAATAACCAAAGAGAACTGACACTTCATGATATATAAACAACAATAGAAAACTACTGACTTCTATACCTATTATCATTTCAAATAAAGATGAAAATAGATATAAAAATGAAAGTCAAGCAGTGCATACTTATAATCCCAGAGACTTGGGAGGCTGAAGCAAGAAGATCACAAGTTCAAGGCCAGCATAGGCAACTGAGTGAGACTCAGTTTCAAAAAAAAATAAAAAGGACTAGGGATGTAGCACAGTGCCCTAGGATAAATACTTGGTACTGCAAAAATTTTTTTTGAAAATTTAAAAAAGATGTAAAAATGATATAAGATTAACAAAGATAAGGAAGCAACTAGCTTCTTATATTCAGTATCATTCAGAAATACAGGTGAAATAAAGATGTATTCAAACCAAGCTGAGGAAATTTGTCACCAGCTACTCTTCAGGCTAAAAGGAAATAAATCCAGGTGGAAACTCATCTACATAAAATTGTGAAAAGAGCCAGATATAGTAATAGTAAAAGTGTAATTAAGTGAAAATTCTTTTTAAAAAAATTTGTTAGGGGCTGGGGTTTGGCTCAGTGGTATAGCGCTTGCCTAGCATGCATGAGGCACTGGGTTCGATCCTCAGCACCACATACAAATAATAAATGAATAAAATAAAGATCCATCAACAACTGAAAAAATATTTTAAAAAAAATTCGTTAGTCTCCTTAAATGAAAAAGTTAACTATTTAAAGCAAAACTAAGTAAAATGTCTGACAGTAATAGAACAGATGAGACAGAAGAAATGAGACTGTTTTGTTTTATATATCATAGTATAATATTTGAGGCTAGTCTGCTCAAAGTTAAAGATC
The DNA here is from genome assembly GCA_004024805.1 of Geosciurus inauris. Classification (NCBI taxonomy): domain Eukaryota; kingdom Metazoa; phylum Chordata; class Mammalia; order Rodentia; family Sciuridae; genus Geosciurus; species Geosciurus inauris. The sequence continues at coordinate 27,119 of PVHX01022215.1, read as the reverse complement.
TCATATTGTTCTGTAAGAATCATGATTCTATATGTAGAAAATCTTTAAAAAGAGCGATTTGAACTATTCAGTGAGCTTAACAGGGTCACAAGATGTACACTCAACTTAAAAAAAAAAAGTTATTTGTCTTCTGTGTATCAGCTGCATACTATGTACCAGCTGCACACAATTGGATAATGATATAGTAAAAACAATTTACAAAAAAAATTAAGGCATAAATTTTAGAAAGAATAATGTTTGACACTCTATACTAAAAATTACAGGGCTGAAAGTGGACAAATAAATGGGGGGGAGATATCATATTCATGAATTAAGACTCAATATTGCTAAGATGTCAGTTATTCCAAAATTGACCCATATAGTTTTAATATAATACCAATAAAAATACCAGTAGGCATTTTAGTAGAAACTGAGAGACTTTTTCTAAATTTTATATGGGAATGCAGAGGTCTTGGAATAGCTAAGACCATTTAAGAAACAAACAAAAAATGTGGAGTATTTATACTACTTCTAAGTATAGTCTGTAAGAATGGTTGTGGAATAGGAATAGACATAAAGGAGGTAAGTGTGGGAGATCTAAGGCCTTGTCTATCATGGTGGGAAATCCATCTAAATGGAGCTATCAAAAAGTAGTAGCATATACATATTTAGAAATAAGCAAATGCCAAAGAAAACAGGCACAATTGTAAGTGGTTGCCTCAGTTGAGAAGTTGGTAACTAAGGGATTGGAAGGCAGAAGACTGGTTTTATTTGTTATGAGCCTTTTGGTTCTGACTTTTAACATCATATATGTGTGTTAATTTGATTTTATAAAAATAGAAAGTGTCTACTAGCTCTACAAGCCTGAGGGGTGTTTTTCCTTCACAGTCTATATTGAGGCAAGTGGTCCTTTTCTCTTTTGAAATTTCCCTCTTGAATAGGGCTGCATATATAAAAGATGAAAGTAGTTTAGAATCCATTATACTTTATGCTGAGTATGCAAAGGCTAAAAGCATAGAGGGGGAGATACTGAGGTAGGTGGGGAGGAAGATGACAGATACAGACAGCCAGTCAACAATGTTTAGCTATTGACTGGAAAGAAAAAAGTGATTCAAGAGCATAAGGCTAAGGAAGGAAATTAGGTGTAAGAAAGTATAAAAGAATTAAGTACTGGAGAAAAAAAGAAAAAATAAAGGAAGACAAGGACAAAAAATATGCTAGCATGTAAAGGAGAGAGGAAGAATCAGTTCCAACTCTGTCCGCCTCTAACCCCTAGTCATCACTACCTGTTACTGGAACCAGGGTCTGTTAGCAGTTTGCCCACATCTTGACCTTGTGTCACCCAAGAAAATCAAATCTTTCCTTACTTTAGTCTTCAGTCAGAAGTTGGACTGTGCCAAGTGTAAGTGTCTCGCAAAATTAACCACCCTTGTACTTCAAAACCTGAGATACACCAGTTAAAACTCGTGACTTTATCCAACATAGTACCTGTCTTTTCTTTCGTACATTTCTTTCTTTTTTAATATTTTTTATTTAGTTGTCAATGAATCTTTTTTTATTTTTTACTTATATGTGGTGCTGAGAATTGAACCCAGTGACTCACACATACTAGGCAAGCACTTTACCACTGCGCTATGACCCCAGCCCCTCATACATTTCTTTTTCTTCCCATTTTGTGCTGTATTTTGAGAGAAACTCTGGGCCATTTCCCAGAACAAAACTGAATCTTTAACCCTATCAATTCTACTCTTCAGTCCATCTGTTGAGTTCTTTTAACCATGGCTCTCATATTCTTACTTTCTAGAAATTCTTTTTCTTGGGAGTTACTACTTGTTATGAATGTGATAGACTTTTTTTTTAAAATATTTTTTTAGTTGTTGATGAACACAATGTCTTTATTTTATTGCTTTGTATGTGGTGCTGAGGATCGAACCTAGGGCCTCACGCATGCGATGCAAGCGCTGTACCACTGAGCTACAATCCCAGCCCCTGTGATAGACTTTTTAATCTGTGTAATGATATGTTTGCTAAGGTTCATCCATTTTCTCTATCATTCCTTTTTTTTTTTCACTTTCTTTCTATGTTAAATTTGCTGTTTCCTGCTATTGACTTTTCTTGAATGTTTATTGAATTTTGACATCTCTTCATATATACTGGAAAACAGAATGAAAAAATACTGGTAACTAGTATATTTCTTTAGCTAAAGTGAGAAGCCCTTTTCCCCTGGCAGTAAATGTTAGTTTAATCATAGAAGCCCATTTCTCAGTTGTTGAAAGAGAACAGGACTTGGGTGGTAGGGAAATCCCTTGTAGCAGCCCTAGCATCCACTTTGGGAGAATCTCTGGGGAGAACTCGACCCAAAATCACAAACACACCAGTTTAATCCCATGGACAGACACCAGAGTCAGCTGCACTCTGAGTAGAGTCCCAGTGGCAGCTCTTTTGTTGCCCTTTAAGTATTCCAGCAATCACCCATGTCCTATTCCTTTACTCATTTGAGTGACCACTGAGTTTGGAATTGTTATGGTACTTTCTGGAAAATCCTCTTTTTACTATTTCACAGTTCAATTGAAGTTTTCCCCTTAGTTTGTTTCTACCTGGGCTTTATCTTTCAGAAATTGTTCACTCTTCTAGTCTACTGCCATGATATTTCTTTTGCCTTTCCTTTAGCTGTGGATTATTTTCCCTTTCTTTTTCTTTTGTTTGTTTCAGTGATATTTTTGGAGGAAAAATATAGGTGATAAATGTTTCATATTGAACTAGAAAATTTCCTTAGGTCTCTTTACATATGAGAAAATTATGATTCAGAGAATGAAAAGGAAAACACATACATACACACACAGAGACACAAGCTTGACCAGAGTTATACAGTATGTGTAGACAAAGATTTAAATCTCAGTCTGCCTGGGATTTATATGTGCATATACATGCTCATGTAGTGTGACCAAGTGGTTTAAACAGTTTGCACATATAAATCCCAGGCAGACTGAGATATAAGAGCACAGCCAAATCAATATTGCTTTTTCAGCATAGACATCTTATGAGAGTATTGTTGATCAAAATATGTACAGTATGCCTCTTTAGCAGTACCTTCAAAACCACTGCACTGTTCTTTTGACTGTCTCTGAGTCCTTGTTCTTTGAGAGCAGATTTGATTGTAGAAAATTTCCAGTTATTTAGAAACAAATTTGTTGATCCAAAAAAATACTGTTTTTCCCAGCACTTAGGGAGGCTGAGACAGGAGAATCACGAGTTCAAAGCCAGCCTCAGCAACAGTGAAGCGCTAAGCAACTCAGTGAGACCCTGTATCTACACAACTCAGGGCTGGGGATGTGGCTCAGTGGTCCAGAGCCCCTGAGTTCAATCTCCAGTACCAAAAAAAAATGTTTTTTTTGTCATCAAAACTAAAATTACACTTGTGAGATTTATTTTCTTGAAGGACTTGTAGACTAGTTAAGATAGATCCTGAAGATTCTAAAAATATTTGAGGATTGACATCACTGGAGCATGTGAAAAACTACCTGAGTTGGTATTTTATGTTCTTTGAACACACACTTTCTGGGATGATTATTTAAATCCTGTTAATTTGTAGTATGTTTAAAATGTTGTGTAGCTATAAAATAATAAGTTTCACGTATGTCATTTTCAGTTCTTGAAAAAATATCCATTTTAATTCCTGGGTTTTGAGGTTACATTGTGTGTGTGTGTGTGTAGTAATTAAGATACAGACTTCTGCGTTCCAAACAATACTAAAGAAATGTGTAATGAAAAGTCTCTCCATGAACTTGGATAGTGCAGAGGGGAGTGAGGTGGGGGTGGTTCTGTGGGGATGGGGAGGATGGTAGAATGAGATAGACATTATTGCCCTGTATACATGATTATACTGCTGGTATGACTCTACCATGTACAGTCAGAGGAATGAGAAGTTACGTTCCATTTGTGTACAATGTGTCAAAGCGCATTCTACTGTCATGTCTAACTAACTAGGACAAATTTAAAAATTAAAAAATTTTTAAAAATCTCTTCATATTAAGAGCAATATTGTTTGTTTCTTCTGTAACTCCAGAAAATATGTAACATGCACAGACTTCCCCTTTTTATACTGATAGTGTTATACTATGCATTCACTATTCTGTATCTTAAGCCCTTTCACTTGGATGCCATTCTGTATCAGTACAAAAAGAACTTCTTTATTCTTTTTATAGTTTGACTTTATTACCTATACCAGAAGGTAATTTAACTTTACTTAACTAGTTGCCTAATGATAAGCACCTTTTGCTTATTATTAAATACACAATGAGTTATCATATAGATATAATTTACCACTCCTGAGTATATATCTCAAAATGAAGTTCTTAATAGAATATCTAGGTCAAAGATAGACAGATCGATACAGACATACATTCATACAAATATACATGCATATGCCCAGTGGCTCTTCTCAGACATCACACCAGTTCTTATTTCTGTGTATCCTTCTCAGTACTTCTGATTATACATTTTCTCAACTTTATCAATCCATGTGTTTTTTTCCCCCCAAGTATCTCAGGGTAGTTTTAAATGATGTTTATTTTATTATAAATTAAGTTGTTTTATGTGACTTCTTCACCATTTATCAATTGTTACTGTGTTTTTATCTTACTGATTTATACAATTTTTATTAGAGAAATTAGTTCTTTGTCTACATGATGTCTTTAAAAAATAAAACACTGTAAATACTGTGTACAGATAATTGCCTATTGTAACACATAACTGAGCCAGAAACTTCCTTTCCAACAGCTGAAGAAAATTAACTGTGAACATAAGAATCAGTAGATGCCGCATCAACTGTTAGAGATAAAGAATGTGCAAAAGCCATCCTCCTGATTAAGACAATGCCCTCTACTTGGTGTACAGAAAATTTTAAGCTGTTTAATACCATAATTTTTTCTGGGTTCAGTATGGCTAATGGGGATATAAAATTTCCTTTTAGCCAGATTTTAAATGGAGAAAATATAATATTGAGCCTTTTACAATGATAACAGATAGTACCAGGTGTGGTAGCATGTTTCTCTAGTCCCAGCTTCTTAGGAGGCTGAGGGAAGAGGATTGGTTGAGCCCAGGAGTTTGAGGCCAGCCAGGAAACATAAGTGAGAACTCAACTCAAAAAAATATAATAGCAACAACAAATATTAATGACTCCATCAAAGATCTCTAAGGGCTATTTTCTATCCCTATGTGAGCTGCCTCTCTCACAAAAATGACAGTATTTTTCTTACATGTATACATACGTACTCATTCATGTTTGTGGTAGGAACACAACCATGACTAAAACTAGGAGGTATATTCCATGGACAAAGAGAGGACTTGTGTATTTCCTCGGAATTGCCATCACACCCTCAAATTTTTTTTCTAGAAGAATTTTCTAAAGGAAGTCCAAAATGTTGAAATTACTGCAAGAATAAAAACCAACTTCTTTTAAGCAGCCTATGCAAAAACAAAAACAAAACTTTTTAAACTGAATCAAAGCTTAATCAGTTTGCTTTGGTTTGGTTGGTTGGTTGGTTTTAGTCTTTTGTTTTTGATTATTTGTTTGCCTAGACATCAAACTTAGGACATGAATCTTATTTTGGAGATATTTTATATAAATTATTTGTGTAACATTTTCCCGGCAAGACTAGTAAATGTCTTGTGATAAAGTCAAATTATCTGTACTACTTAGTATCATTTGTTTGCTTTGCAATATCAGTTTGTGAATCTGTAGCTTCATTCATGCTAGGCAAGGGCTCTACCAGTGACCTATATCCCCAGCCCTGTAATATTTATGTTTGATAGTACACAGATATGTAAATTTTCTTAGACTCTTAAATATAATTAATTTTGTCTAGGTTAGGTTTCTTTTTATTTTTTTCTTTTTTCAATTTTTTGAGAGTTAACCAATTTATTTTTGAAATTTTTTTATTGGTATATCATAATAATACATAATAGTGGAATCTGTTGTTATATATGTGTGCATGCCTTCAATATAAGTTAGATTTTTTTTTTTTTGGTACTGGAAATTGAACTCAGGGGCACTCGACCACTGAGCCACATCCCCAGCCCTATTTTGTGTTTTATGTAGAGACAGAAAGGAGATTAGGAAGATTTAGGAGTGAATGTGTGGATTAGAGCAATAAAACAACTTTAAATAATCTTTGACCAACTTCCTTATTAAAATAATGATAGGAATTAAGTGATAATTTCCATCATCATGGTCGTTGTTTTAGTTTGATTTTTTTTGGTACTGGAGATTGAACTCAGGGGCACTGGACCACAGTTTTATGTAGAAACAGGGTCTCACTGAGTTGCTTAGCACCTTGCTGTTGCTGAGGCTAGCTTTGAACTCGGGATTCTCCTGTCTCAGCCTCCTTAAGTGCTGGGATTACAGGTTTGTGCCACTGCACCGGGCTTAGTTTGATTATTTTTGTTCATTGTATTTTTCAGAATCCTTACAGAATTTTATTTCTCTATTATTTGTCATCATAGAGATCAGTTTAATTGTAAGCCATAATTATGTTCATTTAAAAGAGAATGTAAGCCAGGTACAGTGGTGCACACCTGTAAGCAACTCAGTGAGACCCTGTCTCTAAATAAAACAAAATAGGGTTGAGGATGTGGCTCAGTGGTTGAGTATACCTGAGTTCAATCCCCAGTAGCCCCCTCCCCCCAAAAAAGTGAACGTGGGGCTGGGGTTGTATTTCAGCGGTAGTGGGCTTACGTAGCATGTGTGAAGCCCTGGGTTCGATCCTCAGCACCACATAAAAATAAATAAATAAATAAATAAAATAAAGGTATTGTGTCCATCTACAACTAAAAAAAGTATTTTTTAAAAATGTGAATGTGTTTGTAGGGATTCTTTTTTTAAATTCATACTAAATATTAAGTGTATTTCATATAAAAGTGAACCTAATGTGTTTTGCATAATTTTTTCTGATGTTCTTAAATCTACTTATTCTTTACTCACTAGAATAAGAAATTGTACCTAACTGTTACCTCAAAACTCTGAGCTGGACTGGGAATGTAACTCGGCAGTAGAGTACTTGCCAATCTTGTGTTCAATCCTGAGTTGGATCCCTAACACCTCAATGACAACAACAAACTCAAAACCGTTTTTTTAAAAATTGCATTATTTACCTAGGACTGCCATAAAGAAATACACAGATTGGAGGACTTAAACAACAGAAGTTTATTTTCTTGCAATTCTGAAGGGTGGGAGTCTAAGGTGTTAAGAGTTTTGGTTTCTTCTGAATCCTCTCCTTGGCCTAGAGATGACTGCTTTCTCTCTAGGCTGTGTCCTAGTCTTCTTGTTAAGAGTCTAGTCATAGATTGGGGCTGTAATGATTTTAAATAAATTGCTTCCTTAAAGGCCCTGTCTCCAAATAATCACATTTTAAAATACAAAGATATTAAGATTTCTACATATGAATTTGGGGGGACATAGTTTAGCCTATAACAATGATCAGATAACAAATTCATTTTAGAAATTATAAATAACTGTTATGAAAAGAAAAATAATCCTTGCTCCTATTACCTGAAATGAACAAAGGAGAAATATAAAAAGAGCCTCAGAGATCTAAACTTATCTTCATGTGAGTATCATTACAAGTCTGAGTTATTATACCATAATTATATAGCTATCTTCTCAGGGTCACAATTAGAGCCTTGTTCATTTGCTGAATAGTCTCAGACTGCCATGACCTTTAGTTTCTATTTCTACCTTTTGTTGAATGCATTTTATTTTTTGCTTGTAGCTCTCATTTCATGGTGATAACACTGTCTCCACATACAGTGTAGTCTAATGTACAATAGATTGAAAAGTAGTTAACTGAAGTTATTAAATTTACTTTTAAAATAAATAATTTCTGACAAAGTTCTTGATTCTCCTATGGTAATATCAGCCTGTGTACAAACTTAATACTATATTTTCTTTTAGTAAGAAACCTTTTCTCACTTTCGCATTTACTTTTTAATATATAAAGCTATATTCTGGATAGTTTATGTTTCTGAGTAAGTAACCTGTAATTGAAGTAATATTTTATAGGGAAAAAAAGCTCACTATTACACAGTATATTCTGAAAATATTGTCATTTTTATCTTTTATTGTGACAATGACCTTTTCTTCTTAAATCAGGATTGCCTGAACTGGAATTGGAAGCAATTGATAACCAGTTTGGACAGCCAGGAACAGGTGATCAGATTCCATGGGCAAATAATGCTGTGACAACTATAAATCAGAATAAAGCAGAAGAGTAAGTAATATATTTTATATTTTATGAGGTATCAGATATGAACCTTTAAGCCAAGAACTACTATTCCCAAATTGGATTCCAGTCTACATTGGGATTTTGTGAGATATACATTAATATAAAAATTTAAGGGAGAAAAGAGAGAGTGAAGGAATACAGAGTCAAGCAGATTAATTTACTACATGACAGAAGGGTAATGTACATTGTAATCACCAAGAGATTGATATAGTATGCAACTATTGTTTTGTATTTCATCTGTGCTACTTTGTTGTTTTGTATTTAATCTATACTACTTTGCTTTGATTACCATAATATTCTTGGGATCTGTGGATAAATTGGCCTCAGCATAACAATGATATTGCCCTTAAGCTTTTAGTTATGTAATTATTTTGTCTATAATTTCTCTTTGTTTGAAGGTATAGGGAAGGTAAGTATTTTCTAGATCTATTTAGTGCTCTGACTAGAATTTAATTTCTTAATGCACATAGGCAGCTATATTCCATAGCACAAAGTATATCTCATACATGGCAGCCAAAAGGAGATTAAATAGTATTGGTGTAGTTTAGAACTTTAACTTGGATTGGGTTCCCATGTACCTTCCCAGAGAAAGCGTCCTAATAGTCATATGATTGTATTAGTGTAATTAGAATTAGTATTATTTTCTATGTTTCTAAATTTTATCTTTTTTATATTTCTATAGTTTTTATATTTTATATATATTTCTAAGTTGATATCACTTTGGATTAGACTACATATTTTCTATAAATCAACAGTTTATTTTGTTGTTTCATGCCTACCATGTTTCATTGTTCCAGTTTGATTTCTTTTATATATGTTAATTGTCTCATGTTGCCAATATGATTTGATCATCTTTTGGGGGGGGCAGGGGTGTATGGGGATTAAACTCAGGGGCACTTGACTACTGAGCCACATCCTCCCCTGTTTTGTATCTTATTTAGAGACAGGGTCTCACTGAGTTGTTTAACACCTCGCTTTTGCTGAGGCTGACTTTGAACTTGGGGTCCTCCTGCCTCAGCCTCCCAAGCCTCTGGGATTACAGGCATGCACTGCGCCTGGCATGATTTGATCATATTTGAAAGTAAAATAATATCTGTTTTGATTATACTTTAGTTATCAATAATTGATAATATCTATAGAATAGAATAAGTAGAATAAATCTGAATATAGGCCAAATGATGTTTCTGAGTTTTTATATGATTTTTATTTTTTTACTTTTATTGAAAATTATTTTCCCTTAATTATATTTGTTCACTTTTTCGGAATATTTCTGTAAGCTAACATGAAGAATATACAAACAAAGTTTCATAATTGACAAAAGAATGAACTGTATTCAAGCTGTATATACTGAATGTTCTTTTAATTTCTGTATGTTTAGCATGTAACATTTTATTGTATTAGAATTTATTGTCAAGCATCTCAACAGAGAATTTTCTAGAACCAGATTTGCTCATATATATATGTATGTATTTGCCTTCTTAAGATTGAATAATTTTTTGCTCTTTCATTCTGAAACTTTCTCAAATCTTTTGATTCTGCAGCCAGTGTATCAGTTCACAGTTAGATGAGCTTCTCTGTCCACCAACAACAGTAGAAGGAAGAAATGATGAGAAGGCTCTTCTGGAACAACTGGTGTCCTTCCTCAGTGGCAAAGATGAAACTGAGCTTGCTGAACTAGACAGAGCGCTGGGAATTGACAAACTTGTTCAGGTATTTATTACAGTTGGCATTATTCAAAGTGATTTTTTTTTTTTTTTTTGCGGGGGTTGCTGGGGATCGAACTCAGGGCCTCATGCATACCAGGCAAGCACTCTACCACTGAGCCACATACCCAGCTCCAGAAAGTGATTTTTTTTTTAATGTTTATTTTTTAGTTATAGGTGACAGAATATCTTTATTTTATTTTTATGTGGTGCTGAGAATTGAACCCAGTGCCTTATGCGTGCTAAGCGAGCACGCTACCACTGTGCCATAATCCCAGCCCCCAGAAAGTGATTTTTAAGCAAGATTTTTCAATGTCATTCCCACTCTGCTTCAGCTGTTTTGGAATTTACCCCTTATTGAATTTATCAAAATACATAATAAAGGGGTTGAAGATTTAGCTCAGTGGCAGAGCACTTGCCTAGCATGCTCAAGGCTCTGAAGACACACTCACACACACACACACAGACACACACACAGAATAAGTAATGGCCTTTTTAAACAAAAAGGTATCACGATCATTAGAATTAGAATGTCTTAGCTTTTCACTATGGATCAGAATCTTACAAGCTCTAGATAAAATGTAATCCAGATTTATATCATCACTTCTTGTTTTAGGATTAAATTTATCCTTCCTTCAGCTTTTTTTTTTTTTTACAAGGTCATTTTTATTGGTGCATTATAATTGTGTCTTCTATCAGTACATGCACATAATGTAATGTGGTTAATGTCAGTGTCCAGTGCTTCCACTTTCCCTGCCTTGCCCACTGGCCCCTTTCTTCACCCACTGCAGTCCTTCCCCCTCTCGGCCCCATTTTTTCTTTTCTTCTCTCATTTTTTTCTCTCCTTTTTTTTTTTCTCTCTGGCTTCCACAGAGGAGAGAAAACATATGACCCTTGATTTTCTGAGTCTGGCTCATAATGCTTTTAAGTCCGAACTATTTTGCTGCAAATGACACAATTTTCTTTTTTATGGATCAGTAAAATTCCATTATATACATATTCCACATTTTCTTTATCCATTCACCTATTGACCAACACGGAGGCTGGTTCTATGATTCAGCTATTGGGAACTGTGGTCTTCAACCTATATATTCCATGATATTCCAATATCCTGTTACATTTTTCAGGTTGTAAGGTGATAAAATGAGTTTAGTGCATTTTTTTCTTTATCGGTATGGGGGATTGAACCGAGGGCCTTGCTCATGTGAGGCAAGCACTGACCTATATTCCCAGTCCTTTTTAAAATTTTATTTTGACACAAGTTCTTGCTAAGTTGCCTAGCTGGCCTTGAATTTGTGATCTTCCTGCCTCAGACTCCCAAGAAGCTGGGATTAAAATTTTATGGTATATGGCCATGCCTACCTCATTACCAGCATTTTTTAAATGGAGATGAGTATAGAATACCAAGTGTCAGAATGCATAGGCCATGAAAAGGGGAAGTTATGTTTCATGAAACACACACCCACGCTCTCCCCCTCTGTCTCCCCTGCCCTGCCACCACACTTTACACACCAGATCACAATCTAAATTACATTTCTTACAGTGGGTAATAGTTACAACATTTGAAAGCCATAATTCGATGGCCTTATGTTACTTTAGTTATGCATTTTTTTTCAAGTAAGGTAAAAGATTGGATTCTATTTGAGATAGAAAAATGCCTAATTTCTTTTTTTTTTTTTTTTTTTTAGGTCTCTATTTTTTATGGTCACTTACTAAATGCAAGTTGCTTCTTAGACTTTGCATTGACGTTCTGTTCGAACTTGTAGCTTTACTTCATTGATTTAGGTCCTTTATTTTAATCATGTTTTCATCTCTGCTGATATTTAAAACATCTTAGTTAATCTGTTATTTCATTTCAGAAGCAACTTTCATAAATGATTTCTTCAGGTGACAAACTTCTAGACAGCATGAATTCAGAATGAATATATTATGATGACACTTTCTAGAGATAATTATCTTTCTAGAAATAATTTCACAGATCCAAAATTATATAGCAATACATGTCATTTATTGGCATAAATGCATTTGCAAAGTGTTCTGGCTTCTTTTTTAACAGGGCGGTGGATTAGATGTGTTATCAGAGAGATTTCCACCACAGCAAGCAACACCGCCTCTAATGATGGAAGAGAGACCCAACCTGTATTCACAGCCTTATTCTTCTCCTTCTCCTACTGCCAATCTCCCCAGCCCATTCCAAGGCATGGTCAGGCAGAAACCTTCACTGGGGACTATGCCTGTTCAAGTAACACCTCCCAGAGGTGCTTTTTCACCTGGCATGGGTATGCAGCCCAGGCAAACTTTAAACAGACCTCCAGCTGCACCTAACCAACTTAGACTTCAGCTACAACAGCGGTTACAGGGACAGCAGCAGGTGAGTGCTCTCATAACAGTTTATACTTTTCAAGAGTATGTGCCAGATATTCTTGTAATAAGACAGCCCGATGACTGCAACAGAGGTATCAAGTCTACTCCCAGACCTTTGTGAAAGACTCAGAGAACCAAACTTGGTCTGTTAAGATGAAGATGCAAGACCCTTTTATTCAGTTAAAAATATCTAACTCATAACAAAGCACTTTGAGGCAGGGCGCAGTGGCACATGCCTATAATCCCAGCACTGAGACAGGAGAATCACGAGTTCAAAGCCAGCCTCAGCAACAGTGAGGCACTAAGCAGCACAGTGAGACCCTGTCTCTAAATCAAATTTAAAACAGGGCTGGGGATGTGGCTCAATGGTCAAGTACCCCTGAGTTCAACCCTGGTACCAAAAAGAAAGGCAAAGCATTTTCAGTCCTACAACTTAAAAGCAATCTAATTTTTGTTTTTTGAGATACAAATTATTTAGATTGAACATCATGCAATTACTAAGCTAATAAAGAGAAACATCTTAGTATACAAAATAGAACAACAAGAGATTCTACTTATGGTTGTTGGAACTGAAAATAAAGTTTGTTTATGTTGGTTGAAGTTGGTAAGATTGATGTCTAATTATAACATTAGGGAAATGGAGAAAGGATACAAGTTTGGGGGCCTGGAAGTTGTAATGGGTTTAATCTCTCTCATGACAGAAAATGAGTAGATAAATAGTGGTATAAATATTTAAGATTGCATAAGCAACAGGTATGTGGATAATTATTGGAGACCACAGAAGCAAGCAGTTAAAAATGCATTTGTGGGAAGTGGGACTACGGTTGTGAATTGTTGCTTCTTGTTATCAGCTCTGTATTCTTTTTAACCACATGTATTGCTTTGGGTTTGTAGAAAAGTATTTAAAGAAATTCTCTAGAGACTTACTAATTTAGGAAGCAAGAGAAATAAGGAATAAATTCTATTAGAGAGACACCATGACATAATGGTTATAAGAGCTCTGGGCATCCTGCAAGGCTCTGCAGAGCTCAAAAGTATTAATGGCTTCCAGTGGAGTCACCACAGGTACTGCCAGCTAAGCAAATGAAGCCCCCCAAATTCTTGGCAAGGTAGGAGACTGGTTCTGGGGACTCGACCACTTCGCCCCTGATGGGAATGATTTCCAGAGGAACTTGATCCTTGGTTTGGGGCTCTTTGCTGCGGGAGTTTGGCTATTAGGAACTTAAGTGACAATGACGTAATGGCACCTCAGCCAAGGGTCTAGCCAAGTAGACAAGTGAAATTCTTGAGCTGTACCCAAACGTTTTGAAAACCATCCTACAATCTGTAACCACCACAAGATGTCCCCTGATTGCAGCTCAAGTTTGACTGCCTGTCTGAATTCCATTCTCTGCTCAGCAGTCAGCCTCTGCCAAAGTGTTGCCTCTATTCCGTGAAGTTCTGTATGTGGCCACGTGTGGTGGTGGCACTTGCCTGTAATCCCAGTGACTCGGGAGGCTGAGACAGAAGGATCACAAGTTCAATGTCAGCCTCAGTAAATTAGCAGGACCTTAAACAACTTAGTGAGATCATGTCTCAAAATAAAGAGGGCTGGGGATGTGGCACAGTGGTTAAGTGCCCCTGGATTCAATCCCTGGTACCCATTCCTATCCCCCAAAATAAACTTCTATACATTGTTCTTAAGTTTCTGTAAGGGTGATCTTGGCTCTTGTCCCAAGGAATAATAATGGTGTTTTAAGGGGCTGGGCTTGTGGGTCAGTGGTAGAGCACTCGCCTAGTGCGGGTGAGGCACTGGGCTCGATCCTCAGCACCACATACAAATAAATAAATAAATAAATAAATAAATAAATAAATAAATAAATAAATAAAGTTATTTAAAAAATGGTGTTTTAACAAATACTTGAAATAAAGCCCCCCCCACACACAAGAGTTCTCTCTAATTTCAAGCCTCAGTTCTAAACTTTTTGGTTAGCTTTAATCAATTATTTGCCCTTTTTAAAGACTTTGATTCCTTGTCTATAATAACAGTCTAATAAATAATTTCTTTACCTCATAGGTAGTTACATGGGTTAAATGGAATAAATGATGTGAAACTCAGCGTAATGCCTAAATTTCATATTACTTCATAAACACTAGCTATTATAAAAGTATGTTTAATAAATAACAATAGATGATATAAATTTGTTTCCACTCCATTTAAAAAGAAGATGATGATGGAAGAGAGTAAGAAAAAGGGAGATAGGGGATATAAATTTGATATAAATTTGCTTCCACTCCATTTAAAAAGATGATGATGATGGAAGAGAATAAGAAAAAGGGAGATGAGATAGGGGAAAAATTCTTTTTTTTTTTTTTTTAACAACGAAAGTGACTTCTTTTTTTTTTTTAGTTGTAGATGGACACAATATCTTTATTTTATTTATTTTTATGTGGTGCTGAGGATTGAACCCGGTGCTTCACGCATGTGAGGCAAGCGCTCTATCACTGAGCCACAGTCCCAGCCCCCGGGAAAAATTCTTAAATAATAGAATAACAAATAATTTTCAAAATGCTGGGCTGGGATAAAGTGCTCAAAAAAGAATTAAGGAAAGAAAGAGAAGAAAAGAGAAATAATGAGATGGGGTTATGATTCGAGGAATTAGTTGAAGACATACCACTTCTTGTTACAACTTGCAATTCATTTTTGATAGACTCATGTTTTGATATTAATTATTAAGAAATACTTAATAGCTCCTCCATATTTAATTTTTTACTGAATATATTTGGGAGGGCTATACTAGGTACCATGTGTAATACAAAGAATAAAAGATAAAGGCAACTTTAGGGTACTCAAAACATACCTATCTAAAAAGTCAGATCACACTGCAAGCAGTTGTGATTAAGTGCTAGATTTAAAAAGTAAAGGAAAGCATAGGTATGCTGATTTCCTCATTTTACAAGCTGAAGTCCAGTGTATACTGATTAAAGGCTCAGCAAGCAAGCCCGACCAAAGACTGAGGTCAGATTCATGAAGGAATAAAATGATGACTTATATTCAGTTAAGGGGTGAAAAAAGTTATTTTTGCTTCCATTTATTTGTAAAGCAGCTGACCAGCAGATTGGCCTCCAAAGGATGTACCTGAGATAAGGATGCAAAGAGATTACTGCTGCTCTTTGCTTCCTTTAAATCTCCTGGAGTTTTGTCCAATCTTTGGTGGCCTTGGTAGCCCAAGAGAGTGAAATATCCACCAAGTTGAAGAAATATAGAATTTTGGGCTCATTATGTTTAGTTTCCTAGAAATGTCAGTATACAAAAACAACTTAATACTGCCAAGTAACTTAGCTGGGCGCGGTGGTGTACACCAGTAATCCCAACACCTATGGAGGCTGAGACAGGAGAGTTCAAAGCCAGCCTCAGCAACAGCGAGGCACTAAGCAACTCAGTGAGACCCTGTCTCTACATAAAACACAAAATAGGGCTGGGGATGTGGCCCAGTGGTCGAGTGCCCCTGAGTTCAATCTCCAGTATCAACAAAAGAAAAAAAAAAGAAGACAGTAACTCTGCTGCCTAACAAACCAAATTGTTCAGGTCTTCCCTTTGGGTTCTAGGCCTTAATTTATTACTCTTTCAGCTCTACTTGTGTTACAGGGGAGTAGTGTGCACATGTGTCCTCTTATGGGCTGACTATGAACAGATCTGACCAAGGCTTATCTCAATCAGTGTCTCAGTTAAAATGCTTTCAGCAACAAATAAAGATAAAAGATCAATCCAAAGTAGTGAAACAATAAAGAAAATATTCTGACTCAAATATTAAGACAATTCACAATAGAGGCAGGTCCAGGTATCATTAGTTTAGAGGTTCAGGGATGTTATTAGGGACCCAATAACATCTTTTTATCCTTTTGCTTTATAATCTTTGGCATAGCCTGGTTACAAATATCACATGCAATCAAAACTATATCTAACAGGAGAAAACAGATTGTTTCTTTCCTATCTATAGCTTTTCAAAAGCCTGTTTTTTTCAAAAGGCTCTCTTCCCAACCCACCTCAAACCCCTACCCCCACAAAAAAGGAAAGGGGTAAATAAAAGACTTCACATGCCTGGTGAACCAGAAATGAATCACACATACACTTGTAAACCAGCTGCTGGGAAGGACTGACTTAAGAGTATTCATGGATTGCTCCTTGAGTCATGTGATACAGATGATCGGCTAATAAATAGAATCCTATTCTGTCATCAGGGAAGAAAGGGAGAGTAACAGCTGTGGGTCAGTAGTTATAGTACCTGACAAAATCAATAAATTGGGGCTTAAATGTATTATTTAAAGTGGTATAGTTATATTCATAGTTAGAATTAAGTAATGAACTTAGGTGGTCCTTCTGCCCTTTCTCCTGCCATATTTTCAGTGAATAAGTTCATACCAGCATAGACAAAAAAAATGGGGGAGAGAGAATACCATTAGCACACTAAGAGTGGTAATTTGGGGGACTGAGGTTGTGGCGCAGTGGTAGCGTGCTTGCCTAGCACGCGTGAGGCACTGGGTTCGATTCTCAGCACCACATAAAAATAAAATAAAGATATTCAGTCCACCTACAACTAAAAAATAAATACTTAAAAAAAAAAAGATATTCTGTCCACCTGCAACCAAAAAATAAATATTTAGAAAAAAAAAAAAGAGTGGTAATTTGGAAGTATAAATAGCAAAACAAACAAAATTATATGCAAGTAATGATTCCTGATATAGAAAATCTAAGAGAATCTACAGGAATCTTAGAACAAATAAATTCAGCAGTGTTTAGATAAAAGAACAAGAAACAAAAATTAATGGCAATGCTTTTTACTAACTGCAACCAATTAGAAAATATAATTTAAAAATATAGTCACAGTGTGTAAAACTTAGAAAATTATAAATCATAATTTAAAATTAAGATACAAATAAAAGATAATCATGAATTGGAAAACTATTATAAAGATGGAAATCATTCCAAAATTAATCAATAAATTCAGTGGATCTACTACAAAATCTTAGCATGGTATTTTTTTTTTTTTCCCCGGTACTGGGGATTGAACTCAGGGGCACTCTACCACTGAGCCATATCCCCAGCCCTATTTTGTGTTTTATGTAGAGACAGGGTCTCACTGAGTTGCTTAGCACCTCGCCATTGCTGAGGCTGGCTTTGAACTCGTGATTCTCCTGTCTCAGCCTCCCTAAGTGCTGGGATTACAGGCTTGAGCCACTGTGCCCGGCTCTTAGCATGGAATTTGACAAATAAATGCTAAATTTATTTTAGAAGCATCAATACAGTCTTGAAGAAAAATGAAGGTAAACTTTCTGTACCAGATATCAAGGTGTAAAACAAACTGAAGAAGTAAAACAATGTAGAACTGGCATAAGGATACAAAGTTCTATGAATTGGAACATATCTAAAGCCCAGAAGCACACCCAGACATACACAGAGACTCACTGAGGGGCACAGGAGGTGGCAGTCAGTGGGAAGAAAGTGGCCTATGTAATAAATTAGATCTTTATCACATGTAATATACAAAAATAAACTCTAGGTGTTTTAATAACTTAAATGGGAATATAAGAATATCTCTGTGGCCTCTTTAAAAAAAGACAGAAAAAGTTAATGGTTACAATAAAATTTAAAATTTGGGCTGTGGCTCAGTGGTACAGTGCTTGCTTCACATGTGCGGCACAGGGCTTGATCCTCAGCACCAGATTTAAAAAAAAAAAAATGAATACATTGTGTCCATCTACAACTGAAAAACAATCTATTTTTAAAAATAAATAAAAATAAATTTAAAAATTTAAAATTTATAAGACGAAACACCATAAACAAAGTTAAAAGACAAACCACAGACTTAGAGATTATTTAAAACCCCACTGAACTGACCAGAATGTATCAGGTTCATAATGTCATGTTCATAATACACTTACCTTATTGGATTGATGTCATCTCTTTACTTGCTGGTCATAGCCTCTCCTTCCTTTTCCCAGACACAGGAGACTGTAAGCATCTCTTAGGCAAGAATGTAGCATTAGCATTAGTACCTATTGATAAGCAAAAAGAAAGGGGAATACTCACATCTATCATAGTTTGTTTCTTTTTAGTAGATTTTAAGAAAATCAGTTTAAAAGTAGATATGGAAATTTTTTAATTAAAAAATGTATAAGGGGCTGGGGTGGTAGCTCAGTGATAGAACACTTGCCTCACATACATGAGGCACTGGGTTCATTCCTCAGCACCACATAATTAATAAATAAATAAAGGTATTGTGTCCGTTTACAACTAAAATATACATATGTAATATGTATACATATGTGTGTATATGTGTTTATACACACACACACACACATACACATTCTGGCCAGGATGTGGCAATGCTTTTTACTAACTTCAACCAATTAGAAAATATAATTTAAAAATATAGTCACAGTGTGCAAAACTTAGAAAATTATAAATCATAATTTAAAATTAAGATACAAATAAAAGATAATCATGAATTGGAAAACTATTATAAAGATGGAACTCATTCCAAAATTAGTTAGTAAATTCAGTGGATCTACTACAAATCTTAGCATGGAATTTTTTTTTTTTGGTACTAGGGATTACACGTGTGCACAGTGGTGCACACGTGTAATCCTAGCTACTCAGGAGGCTAAGGCAAGAGGATCACAAGATTGCAAGTTCAAGGTCAGCCTTGACAACTTGGAAAGACCCTGTCTCAAAATAAAAAGTAAAGAGTTTAGCTCAGTGCTAGCATGCGCCAGGATTCAGTCTCCAGTACTGCAAAACAATAAATAATATATGAATAACTGATTTATTGGTCCTAAGTGTATCTCATTGACTAGAATATGGTACCCAAGGAGTAAAAAATAGTTCCTACGTTTTAAATGTGATTATACAGTTACAAATAATCCATAACTGAGGGGAAAGGAATGAAAGACATCCCAGGAAACCAGTTGAGCAACATTTGTTGAGACTTAAAAAACATTTAAAAATGAAGAAAGGAGGGGCTGGGGTTATGGCGCAGTGGTAGCGTGCTCGCCTAGCACACGGGAGGCACTGGGTTCAATCCTCAGCACCACATAAAAATAAAATAAAGCTATTAAAAAAAAATGAAGAAAGGAACTAATAAGTCATACACGCATGAGAGTAGGAAACATGGGGGATGAGATGGATGTAATTACCCTAGGTACATGTATGAAGACACAAATGGTGTGACTATTGTGTTCCATATGTGTACTGTGAATTGAAATGCATCTTGATGTTTAAAAATAAATACAATTTAAAAAAAGAAGTAATACACATTTGTAAGCCTTCGGTGTAGGTACTGCTTCTACCTCCAATGGGCAAAGACCCAAGAAATATGTCCCTAATACCAATTAAAGACTTCTAAATTTCTACTTTGGGAAAAGCACAGCAGCAAAGATAGACTTGCTACTTGCAGAAAACAGTATATTACAGGCCTACACACACATACAAAAATTATTTTTCTGCTCTGGTTTTGTTTTATCATTCTTCAGCAAAGATATGGTCTTCATACTACCAAGAGAAGAATAATATAAAGAGAAAGTAACAGTTAAAACAGATTTTTAAAATACGGCATTTTTAGCCATCTTAAAACAAGCCTAGTCCTGATGTGCTGGGTGTTGGAGTACTAAAGAAAGGCATGGATCCAATAAAAAACCATCACTGATGATCCTTTATGTATTGTAGAGAATAAAAGAAAACAGAAGTGACCAGAAAATAGAACTAGGACCAGAGGCAGAAAATACAGAGAAGCAGATTTTACTTCCAGACTTCTGGTGATAAAAAACTGCCTGATGAGAGAGTAGGCTACTTATTGACACTTGTCTATAAGCTAGCAATTGAGGAGGCTGAGGTGAGAATCACAAGTTTGAGGCCAGCCTCACCTCAGCAACTTAGCAAGACCTTGTCTCAAAAACGGATGGAGATGTAGCTCAGTGATAAAGTGCCCCTGGGTCCAATCCCCAGTACCAAAAAGAAAATAGGCTACTTCTCTCCCTCCTTCCTCCCTGTCCCTCTTTTCCTTTTTTTTTTTTTTTTTTTTAAAGATGAGGTCTTGCTATGTTGCCCAGGCTGGTCCTGAACTCCTGAACTCAAGGTGCTCTTCTTGCTTCAGCTTCTCCTGTAGCTGGGACTACAGGCATGTGCCACTGTGTCCAGGTAGAAATATGCTACTTTAAAGAACATTTTGTCTTGACAAGAATTTGTGCCATGGCTGGATCAGGGTTTTCAACCTCGGCACTTTAACTGGGGCTGCATAATCTTGTTTCGGGGTGTTGTCCTGTGCATTAAAGGTTGTTTAGCAGCATTCCTGGCCTCTACCACTAGAGATCAAACAAAAATGTCTTCAGACATTGCCAAATGTCTGAATGGGGCAGAAATCATCCCTGAATGGGGCAGATCATCCCTGGTTGAAAACCTCTGGACTAGATAGTTGTCCTTTAGTGTTTTGGCAGAAGGATGTCTTGGGTTGCTTCTTCTGTGCTGCTATAGATATCTGCACACCCATGCATCACAGTGTTGTGTGCTGGCCTCTGCCACTCAGCAGGGAATTGCTAGAAGACTGGGATTTGCTTACCTTGGTAGCCTCCAAGCTTTATACAGTATCTGGAATATACTTTTACTTCAATAAATCTTTATAAAATTTACTTCAATAAAAATAAATTTACTTCAATATGTAAATTGAATATAAATTTACTTCAATAAATCTTTATAAAATTAACTGGTCTATTTATGCATATCAGTGGTCTTCTGAGTTTAGGAAATGTGTAAATTTTAGTACATAAGAGTCCCTTTGACCTTTTTTGTCAGCATCTTGATTTTTGTAGTGAATGTGAGTGTTTTATACTATTGTACAATGCCTGAAAATGGTAATTTTAATGCTTGACATTATATGAGCTTTCTTCCCAAAGTGGGTTTGGTTTCTGATTTAATGAGAATCAGAAAATGAATGAAACCAGAATTAAGAGTTGATCTGTTTGGCAACAAGAAGTTTAATGCCTGTTCATAGCTCTTTGGATTCTTTAATAAAACTTTCATAGGCCTTTAAGTTTACATATAGTGTAACAAAATACATCTTATATAATCTATAAGTTGTAAAGTACCTATAAACATAAAATCATATAGAGCCAGATACAGTGGTATATCCCTGTGGTACCAATTACTTGGCAGGATGAAGCAGGAAGATCACTTGAGCCCAACACTAATATTGTTACTGTTGTCTCTCCAGTTTATTCTTTCCGCTCCTCTCCCTCCCTCTCCTCCTCTTGTTCCTCCTTCTGCTTCCTCCTCTTCTGCCCCTCCTCATTCCATCTCCTTGTCCCCCCTTCCTTCTTTCTTCTTCTTCACGAGGGATTTAACCCAGGGGCAGTCTACCACTGACCTATATCCCCAGACCTCTTTTTTTTTTTTTTTTGAGACAGGGTCTCACTAAGTTGCTTTGGGCCTCACTAATTTGCTGAGGCTAGCCTTGAACTTGTGATCCTCCTGCCTCAGCCTCCCAAGTCACTGGCATTACAGGTATGCACCACTGTGCCTATATTCTTATAAAATTATTGAGGAAGAAATTTTTTAAGCTATAGGTTGTTTACAGTGAAATCTCACTTCAAAGGATACTTCTTTTGTTAACCAAATAAAGACATAACTACAACCTGAAAACCTAGCCTGATCTAGACTGATCTTCTAAACCAGTGTTCCTGAGAAGATTGTTCTGGGATTTAGGTGTTGATAGTTGTAAGTCCAAAAAAAAATAGTTTATGATAAATAAATTGTGTTGTATATCCCCTTCTTAGAGCTGCACAATGTGCTTTGGCCAATTAAAGGCTTGTAAAATTGCTGCAGTAAATAAATGTTTCACCTTGTGTAACTCATCATTTCCAATACTTCATACAGCACAGCATGCTATTTTCCTGGCACATCTATTAATATCCTGCAGAACAATGTTCTTTAGAACACCAATTTGGGAAATGCTGGTAATTGCTTCTTCTAGTTAAATAAATAATCCATTTTCTCAGAGCATTTGTTTCTTAGATAATTCTCTCTAGCTAATAGTATCATGTTGGATTTTCCCCAAATATGTACCCACTAGGCATAGTTCCTCCAAGTGAAAGTACCCCCCTCAAGTACATCAACTTTAGTTTGTTTTCCAGGCCTTTGCAGAATGTGCCTTTATTGCATACTTGCTTTTTTAGTCACAATATTTTAACATCTAAGGCTAATTTTTTTCCTCCATTATTGCACTTATCTGAAACAACTATTAATATGCTTCAAAAAGTATAATAAATGTGTACATTTGCGTGTGTGTTCTACTGAAATGCTTTGCTATATTTAGTGTTCTGAGGTAAATATTTACTAGCCTTTTGGCAAATAAACATGGGAAATAATGTTACTAAACCTGCAACACTAAAATCAATAAGTTTGTGTTATTCTATAAGGCTATACTATATGTGTGTCTGGAAATAAGATTTCTCTGTATTTCATTTTTCTTAGCTGGTGCACCAAAACCGACATGCTATCTTGAACCAGTTTGCAGCAACTTCTCCTGTTGGCATCAGCATGAGATCAGGCATGCAGCAGCAGATCACACCTCAGGTAACGTGGTAAAACCAGACGTTAGTAATACTTCTGTGGCTCAGGCAATATTGAAGTGTCAACTTGAGTGTTTTTAAAATGGCCTGTGAGCTCATCTTTTAATGATGTTTGTAGTAGTTTTCTTCTAGAATGAATTAATAAGCAAGCCACTTGTGGTACTTAACTGATATTTGATCCAAAGCCAAAGATTCTGTGTTTTGTTTTGTTGTTAATGTCATTATTAGGGGATACCAGATGATCAGGGAGAAAACTTATTGCTGTACTGAATGGCAAGAAACCTCTGATATGAAACTGTATAAATGGGACCTGAAACCTGATAAAAACACACTCACATTTATCAGCTGTCTTAACTGCCTTGTATACTTTGTTCAGTCAGAACACAAGCATTTCTAGATTTTATTTGTTCTAAAGATGCTCATATATAAACTTAGAGCCAGTAGAACTTTAAACTTAAAAAGAACTGGATGGCCTTCTAAATGATATCTAGTGTTCACTCCCTACTTGATTTCCAGGCATTTTTAAATATTTTTACTAATTTTATACTAATGTTTTTAAATGATGTAATTTTTTTCCTCCTTTGTAGCCACCACTGAATGCGCAAATGTTGGCACAACGTCAGCGGGAGTTGTACAGTCAGCAGCACCGACAGAGGCAGCTCATACAGCAGCAGAGGGCCATGCTCATGAGGCAACAAAGCTTTGGGAACAACCTCCCTCCCTCATCTGGACTACCAGTTCAAATGGGGAATCCCCGTCTTCCTCAGGGTGCTCCACAGCAATTCCCCTACCCACCAAACTATGGTACAAATCCAGGAACCCCACCTGCTTCTACCAGCCCGTTTTCTCAACTGGCAGCAAATCCTGATGTAGCCTTGGCCACCCGTAACAGCATGGTGAACAGAGGCATGGCAGGAAACATGGGAGGACAGTTTGGCACTGGAATCAATCCTCAGATGCAGCAGAACGTCTTCCAGTATCCAGGATCAGGTATGAGGAGCACAACTGTATGTCGCTTTTCTAAGTAAGGCACCTGTATTAGTACTCCAATGGGTGCAGGTCTGGCTTCACATGCATTTCCACTCACTGACATTGAGGCAGTGTGCTGCAGAGGAAAGATGCTGGCAGTGGAGTCAAGAGGTTCAGATTCTTGCAACTTAAATGATTGAATAGTTTGAGTCTTATCTCTCTTTGATAGCTGAGGTGATTACATTAGAGGATTTGTAAGGGATTGGCTGATTTTTAGTATTTTTGTGTACAAAGCACTTTTATTTTTTTACTTTCTCTCATGGATTCCAGTGAAAGCCAATTGACAGTCCTCCCTAGACAATGAGTTTTAGTACATTAACTCAAAATTTGCCTATGGTTTTTATCATGTGATTTTGTTTTGAGACTTGATGTAAGGATAGTGGATCTCTATGGGGTGTCTTAGACTTCTCGTTGATGTCATCACCCTTAGCGTCTTAGGTTGTAGCTTCCTCTCAGTGAACATTCTTGCTGTCTTCTATTCTCTGTGTCTCAGGTGATGATATATTTTTAAATTTCTTTTCTATCACTTTAAGATCCTAATAGGTAGTGGCAATGATGCACCTTTGATTGGTCCACCATGCTTGATCAAACTTTTATGCAAAATTAATGGCCAGTTCCTGAAAAAAAATGAAAATAAACCACTTGATTATATAAATGAAAAGGGAAATGAAAATTTTAAAGCTGCTTAAAAATGAATTTCAATGAGAAAGCTGCCATTTGACTTGCATATGCAACGTTACTACCTGTAATCAGTACTGTATCTGGTACCTAGATTTTTCTTCCAGACCAACTTTTCTGATTGACAAAAAAATACTTTTCATAAAATAAGAATTTTTCTTAGACAAAATCAGCATTTGTGCTACAAACAAAACCCAAATGTTGGTACAGTAAAGAAAGTAGTAGTTTTATCCATTTGCAGGAAATGAAATGGTGAAGCTATCAATTCTTCCATAAGCTCCTTCAAAATAATACTAGAAGAAGCCAGGTACAGTGGCGCACGCCTGTAATCCCAGCACTTAGGGAGGCTGAGACAGGAGAATCACAAGTTCAAAGCCAGCCTCAGCAGTGTAAGTTTTACAGAAATGTAAAACTCAGAAATATAAGTTTTCTTATATTTCTGAAAACAAAACTTTCCTATACTGTCCTTCCATGATGATGAATGTACAAGGACAGAATTAAACACTTACAAATTGCTTTATACAAGGAGAATATTTGAAGTAAGTGTGAGAAGTTTCTTTTTTTTTTTAATTTAGTTGTAGATGGACACAATGTCTTTATTTTCTTGCTTTGTATGTGGTGCTGAGGATCGAACCCAGGGCCTCACGCAGGCGAGGCAAGCACTCTACCGCTGAGCCACAATCCCAGCCCGAGAAGTTTCTTTTTTAATGTTGTAACACTTCATGGCTTCCTGCAGCCCATCCAGAGACCTCTCTTCTGTGGACTACAGTGAACATGCTACTCTGTGTACTCCTCATCATTGTCTAAATCAGATCTCAGCTCATGTGAACAGGTGTCCACTGGACAGATACGCTTGCATTTCTACCAGCACCACAGCATGTCCAAAGCTAGATTCATCAGCCCCATTTCTCCTTTACTGCATATCTCAGTGTTCCAGCTATAACAGATTTCTCAGGTTCTAAGCAAAAGCACATACCAATGTATTCTCTTTTACTTCTAGGCCTTTGTACTTTCTGTACCTCATCTGAAGTACCTTCCC
This sequence comes from Geosciurus inauris, assembly GCA_004024805.1. Lineage (NCBI taxonomy): Eukaryota > Metazoa > Chordata > Mammalia > Rodentia > Sciuridae > Geosciurus > Geosciurus inauris. The sequence goes on along the minus strand of PVHX01022215.1, from coordinate 1,443 downwards.
CGTACTTGTCTCATTCCTGTTCCTCCCTTCTTTCAGATATATCTCCTGGAAGTCTTTCCCTGATACTTCCAATCATAAACACTCACCATCATCTATAATCACATGTTATCCTAGCTGTCTTTTCTTTTAAATATCAAGTTCTTCCATGAGGAAAGTGTGACCTTTTTAATCTTTGCTTCTTCAGTGCTTAGCACAGTGCTCTGGCAGTGAGTAGATGCTTACTGCTTCTTCAAAGAAATGAATGAATGGAGGTATGAGTTCTGATTCTAGTTGCTGCTATCAAATGGCTGCAGTGCTACTTATGGTCCAGCAGGGAGAGAGAGCATAGTCTAGACAAAGATAGAATTGTAGAATGTTTTAAGTAGAAGGAACTAGATTATCTGGACCAAGGACTCCAAAGGTTAATGTAGCGGCAGAACTGGGACCAGAACTCTAACTCCCCCTCTAATTAATTATCCACAAGCTGTTTCTTTCTCCTAACACCAGATCATCTCACAGAGGATTTTTAGGGCAATGAAACTATTCTATATGATACTGCAGTGGTATATACATGTCATTACAAATTTATTCAAACCCATAGAATGTCCAGCACCAGGAGTGAACCTTAATATGAACTATGGTCTCTGGATGATAATTGGTATTAGTGTACACCAGTTTTCATAAATTTTGACAAATGTCCCAGTGGGAGAAACTATACATGTGAGGAGTAGGGGATACATGGGAAATCGCTGTATCTTCCACTCAATTTTTCTTTGAACTTAAATTGTTTCTTAAAAAGTCTTTTAAGAAATAAATTGGGAAGGGGGAAGTGCTGGTGACTGATATTGGCCAAATTATGCTGTTATATTGTGTACATGTATGAATATGTAACAACAACTCCCGTCAATATATACAACTACACTGCATCAGTAAAAAATGAAAAAATAATAAAAATAAATCAAAAGACCAACACTAAAGACAAAAACCATGAAAATACTGGTCATATAATAATGAATACCGGTCATATAATAACACGGACATTTAGATGAAATAAGGCCAAAAAGAAATATCAAAAAGCATCCTAATATACTTGGAGTCTCTTATTTATTGGTTAACTTGATTCCACAGAATAATATCCAGAATATAAGTATTTTCTCCCCCACACATCCATATTTTTCTCAAAGAAATTATTTCATTATAAATAAGATTAAAAACATATTAACTATAAAACAAGTAATTTTTAAAGGACCAGAACCAAAAGTAAAATTTAAAACAGAATTAATGCAAAGGCAATCTGCATAGAAATGAAGATGAGGGCTAGGGGTGTGGCTCAGTGGTAGAGTGCTTGCCTTGCATGTATGAAGCACTGGGTTCGATCTTCAGCACCATGTGAAAATAAATAAATAAAATAAAGGTATTGTGTCCATCTACAACTAAAAAATATTAAAAAAAAAAAAAAAAAAA
>PVHX01022214.1:0-28133 GCA_004024805.1 Geosciurus inauris | reverse complement strand
CCGTTTTTGTTACTATTGCTTTGTAGTAAAGTTTAAGGTCTGGTATTGTGATGCCTCCTGCTTCACTCTTCTTGCTCAGGATAGCTTTAGCTATTCTCGGTCTCTTATTTTTCCAAATGAATTTCATGATTGCCTTTTCTATTTCTATAAGAAAGGCCTTTGGGATTTTAATTGGGATTGCCTTGAATCTGTATAGTGCTTTGGGTAGTATGGCCATTTTAATAATATTGATTCTGCCTATCCAGGAGCATGGTAGGTCTTTCCATCTTCTAAGATGTTCTTCAATTTCTTTCTTGAGTGTCTTGTAATTTTCATTGTAGAGGTCTTTCACCACTCTTGTTAGATTGATTCCCAAGTATTTTATTTTTTGGAGGCTATTGCGAATGGAGTAGTTTTTCTAATTTCTCTTTCAGAGGACTCATTGCTGATGTATAGAAATGCATTTGATTTATGTATATTGATTTTATATCCTGCAATTTTACTGAATTCATTTATCAGTTCTAGAAGTTTTCTGGTGGAACTTTTTGGATCTTCTAAGTATAGAATCATGTCGTCTGCAAATAATGATAGTTTGAGTTCTTCTTTCCCTATTTGTATCTCTTTAATTTCCTTCGTCTGTCTGATTGCTCTGGCAAGAGTTTCAAGGACTATATTGAATAAGAGTGGTGAGAGAGGGCATCCCTGTCTTGTTCCAGTTTTTAGAGGGAATGCTTCCAATTTTTCTCCATTTAGGATGATATTGGCCATAATCTCTTAATAATGACAGCCTATGTCTTTATAAATGAAGAGAAAAAGTAGTGAAAGTAAACAAAATCATAAGCTTCAGGAAAATTCAGAAAATATCAGTAACATCTCTTACTATATGTTCCTCCATATTTCTTCCTGTGGTGTCTGACGACAGAAATCTAACTATTTGGAATCATCATATCTGCCACTATACTATAAAGGCAAGTGTAAGATATGACTTTCATACTTTCTACTTTTTGTGACTTGTAGAGCCACACTGAGTAATTCACATTAGAAATATATTATTTATAGCATGTAAAATCGGCTTTTGAAAGATTATGTTCTCTGAATATTTACATCCTAGCTTATACAAATAATGTAAAATTTTAGAATATTTGAATAACTGAAATTTCAATATCAATGACTATACCACTAGTTATATTACCATAGTTTTGAAAGAGTAAAGAATATATTGAAAAAACAGTGAAATACAGCTTAACTATCATAATTTTAGCAAGTAGCCTCTCAATTACACATGCTATGTATATTTAGTAAATTCATCAAAGCTGTATGCATGTATTTCTTGGTGGAATTTTGGTATTCTATGATACTGAGATTTTACAGTAAATTAGTTATCATCTATAAACTCAAAAAATATGTAAAGGATTGCTTATCAAATGTCAGAGTTCCTGCTCTGGGTGACTACTACTACTAATATATTAATAAATGGAATCCTTTATAACTTATAAGAGATTCTAAAATGCATTATTTCATCAATAGACTTAATTTATGAGGAAAGGAAAAAATAATTATGTCCCATTTGCAATTGGGGAAATCAATATTTAATAGAAGTTAAAACTGTTCAATGTCCATACAAAAATGATAAATACGGTATTGTGTGTTCCTCATGGATTTCCATTCCTCTACTCTACCTCATAAATATGAAAAAGACTCCTCCAGATAGTTTATGAGCTATTTCTACTATATTATTCTGGAAAATCATCTCAAATAACAAAATAATAATATATTTGATTTTGCTCTTTCAGTTTGACAGTAGATAAAACTAAGATATATAAAATTAAAGTGACTTTTCTAGTACCACTCTGTAAATTTGAGTTATTCTAACTCAAACAATTAGTCTTCTATCATCTCATTAACTGTTGTAATAATTTTCTTAGTTAAATGACTTTGAAAATTATAATAAATAAAAATGTGATTTATTTAGCACAACTACATTTAGCACAACTACATAGATGGATGGTACAGCTGGAAAACAAGTGAAATAAACTATAAAGTATACTGAGTGAAAGGTTGATGTATTTATGTGGGTCTAAGTAGGTAACCTATGGCTAAAGTATTATTTTATGTATCTCTTTGAATATGATGTTAGAATGGATATGATTTTAAAATATTTTATACATATGATGGTGAAATGCAACTGAGTTAAAGCAGAAATATATGTAATATTATTAAAATTAGTTTTGGGTAGATTAAATATACACTTGTTTTCAAATGTAATTAGAATTATTCATAACTTTCTTACTTTAAAGTGACATATACATGTTATACACATATTTAAAGAGGATAAAAAGATATTTTTGACTGAGAAAGAATAAGTAGACCCACTAGTTAATCACACAATTGATCAAGGTGTACACTTTCTGATACAATCTCAAGTGAATATGCTTTTCCTTTCCAGGTTATTGACTTTCAATTAAGTAAAAAAGAGTAGAATCCAGCATAAATTAAGCAGCTTCAAGTGAACGACTGGAACTTAATTCCTCCATCTGACTTTTAAGTACATGTATTTAAGATTATTTAATTAAATTTTCATTGGTGTCACAAATTGGCAAACACAAACCCAGAGAGCTTAATGGAAATGGAATTATCTTCAATAACAGTAGTCAAGACAGAAATACTCTCCCTTTGCAGAAATTCCATGGAGAACTAACATTAAAGGCCCCTTACAACACATTTATGTATGGAGGTCCAAAGTCTAATGGCTTTAAATATTATTTGTGAATTATTCCTCACATCTCTTTGTTGAATGTGTTTCAATAATTATCTGAGAATCAAAATAGTATAATATTGGAAAGTTGTATTTCCTTCTTTGCCTGATCGAACTCTTGTGTTTGTCCTGAATATTTGGGAGGACATATACAGATTCCCTTTGAATGCAAGTCTTGATATGCCTCTGATAAACAAACCAAATGAAATATCCAACAGAGCTCTTCAAAGCAATAGCCATACTGTGTATCCACAAGTGATTTCTAGTGAACAGTGAAATGCAGAACCCAATTTGTATAAATCCCCTTTCTTCCCGGGGTACCAGATCACTTCGAGTATACAATCAGGTGGTTTGGCATTTATCTGACTTTTGTAATGATCAAACATTCTGCATTCCCAAATGAACAGTCAGGCATGGGTTTATAATATTGTTTTCTGAATTTTCAACATTTTCTTTCTTTCTACATTTGGAAATCTTGCCTACATAACATTGGCATAAATTTTTACCCACTGTCTCTTTCTCTCCCATTCTGTTCTTTCACAATTATATCCAAAGCTTCATGAAAACATGAGAGCAGTAAAACCAGATGTAATTTGGACAGTCCTGTACAAGACTTCATTTTTAAATATATAAATCCCATCTAACATTCAGGGTTTTAATATACAAGATCAAATATACAGGCAAAATATCCAATGACAAACATACAAAACACTTTTGGGGGGAAAAGAATAATTTTTTAAAAAATTGAAATACAAATAAAAATTTGCACAACAAAGAAAAATCAAAAAACTTAAGTGACTTTAAATTATTTTAAAATCAGTCTTTTTATTTTGGAAATTTAAAAATTATAATTATCTTAACTTCTATGGTAAATATCATGAAAAAGCATATATTACCATTAAAATTACAATTATCAGGACAAAATTGAGATCATTATAGCAAATTTTTTCAGCTATATAACCAGTACAGTTCAACTTAAAGGAAAAAAAAACTAATTTTTAAGACTATTTCCATAGATCAGAAATATTTTAATGATCTGATTTAAAATTTGTTTTCCACTACCATTTTTAGGCTTACAATTCAAGTAAAAATTCAACTTAACAAAATAACTAAAACCTATTAGTTCACTAATTTTGAATTAATTTTCAGTTTATTTTATTCCAATTTTGATTTGTTTATTTTATTCCAATTTTCATTGGCTTATACATAATTCAAAACTCTTTAGTGATTACCTTCAATCTAAAAACACATTGGATATTAATGTAAAACTTTTCACATATTCAGTTAAAGGGTAGAATGGTTATGACAAAGATAAACTTCTTTTTCATTAAGAATACAGAATATATTAGACAACATTGTCTTTGGAGTTAGGATGGAAGCAATTTCTACTATTTGCTAAATTTAACATCTGTTGAATATTTAGAAGATTCAGAATGGATTCTAATGAAAGTATATATTTTCCTTAGATTAATTTAGTCTGATATTTTATATTTCATAATCATAATATATATAAAGATATACTGTTTTAACATTTTGTTAGTCAACTTTCCATCACTATGAAAAAATATCTGAGGAAAACAATTTAAAGGAAGAAAGAGTTTCTTTGGCTCATAATTTCAGAGGTTTGAGTCTATGGGTGCATGGCTATATTGATTCTGGGCCTGTGCTAAGGAAGAATATCATGGTAGAGTGGTCAAAGCTGCTTATCTTGTGGTATCTGGGAAGTACAGCAAGCAAGAGGAGGCCAAAGACAAGATATACCATTCCAGGATATGCCCCTGGTGCATAATTTTTCCAAATAGGCTTCTCCTTCTACAGTTTCCACTACATTCCAGGAGTCCATTTACTTATAAATCCATCAATGGATTAATTCATCAATGAAATTAGGACCCTTGTGTTTAAATGATTTCTCAAAACCCCACCTCTGAACGTTGCTGTATTGAGGACAACAGACAAGATTTTGTGAGACATTTCAGAACCAAATCATAGTAGACACATTAAATTTACATATAATTAATAGTATGAATCAATAGCAAGACTTTTTCATTATTAGTGAATCTATTATCCCATTAGCAAGGATAAGGTCAACATGTTAAGAATGATCTTACCCAGTATTCTAAAAGGATGAACTCTATTATTCAAAAAACTCAACATTAAGGTCTGTGATATTTTAGTAAATACAATTAATATAAAATTAAAAATCACATGTAGTAAATAAAATAAATTATTTATAATCTTAACATGAATGTTTTTGTTACCAACACAATTTCCTTCTATTTTTACTTTTTAAAGTTAGGATTTAACTACAAAATAAACAGTTACCAAATAAGAATGAAATCATTCTAAGGCCTTAAAATCAAATCACTGAACATGGTTTTTATATCAAGTAACATTCTTATTTGAACTGGAAAAAACCTTCCTAGGTCCTATATTTTTGTGTTTGCATGCTAATTATTTGGGATAGATCTATAAAAGATAATCATAGAATGGTAGAACCACACTGAGAGTAGAAACATTCTGATATTTTCTGAAACTAATTATAAGGACACGAGAATGAAGAGAAGAAGAGAGGGGCGGAGAAAATGAGAAACATTTAATTTTATCTAACATCTTTGGGCCAAATCATAAAAAGCTGTTCCTCATGCCTCAATGTATGTGGAAAACTTAACTCAAAACTTCATATCATTGGCCACAGAGGTGCCACATTGTGAATGAACATTTTAGAATATTAACCTCAACCAATTCAGAAACAACAAGTATTTTTCTTTATGAATTTTCTTCCTTTTCCAAAATTTCCCTCATTCTGTTATTCTGTTCCCCTTTCTGTGGGCAATATAGGTGCCACATAAACAACCTATGTTTTCTTGGCAACTTGACCCAGGATCTGGGCTTTTCTGGCTAGCATCTATAATAACTTAATAAGCCATTTCACTTCAGAGAATCCTCAGTGTCAGGGTATTTAGTTTAGCAACATGTTGTGTAGGTGAGAACACTTTATTCATCCTAAGCAAATTAGTTTTCCAATCAGCGTCCCTCTAATCCATTCTTACAGTACATTTTCCTCTACTAAACAACACTGCCAAGACTTTGTTTTATGTAAGAGAAAATCTCATGTGAATTCATATGGCCTATTCTTGTTTCTCTCTAATTGTAACAGGATGGAAATTCAAGAAATGTGTATGAAGGCAGACTATCTTCCTCCAAACTTTTTTTCTTTTTCTTGCCTCCTTCAGAAACGATGCAACACCAAAAATGTTTGCAGTCCTTTTTTGAAGGAGTTAATAAATTTCATCTAGTGTTTGACTACTAGCCATTAGAGAAGCGACGGATTTTTAAGACAAGATCTCACAGATCCCAGAGATCTATGGTTGAAAAGTGCTGTATCAAAAGAAAGCATGTTGGTATATAGGGGTATTCTCTGCTTTACTTAGAGTTCTTCTTAAGAAGCTGATAATAATTTTTCTGTCTGACATTGTCAGGATTAAATGTTTTTTTCATTAGTTAGTCTACAGCATTTCTGATGCAGAAAATGTCTACTCTTACTGACCTATCTCCCCTTGAAGTTGAGAGGAAAACATGAACACTGCTATCAGTGGTTCTAGTGCATCATTTCTTCCAAAAGTTCCAGGCCAAACCATTTAACAAGAAAAGTTGTTATTAGTTGTGACAGATCAAAAGGTCACCAGAACTGTTTGAAGTAATGTGTGGGGTGCAAAAGCCTCAGGTTCAGCATCTAAACTTTCTTTTTTGATGATGACAGAACAAACTTGTTTTCGAAGTCTATGCTTCCCACCTTGACAGTCTGCTGATAAAGCAAGTTGTGAATTATGACTTTGGTAGGTTCCCATTAAGACTTCTACCCTCTCTAAGCAACAGAGTCCAGAAAAGCAACTGAGTCAACATAATATTCTGGTGTTTTTTAGCATTTTAAAGGGCAATGCTGAGTTTAAACGCCAGAGTAGCAAAAAACAAATTCTCACATCTATTTCTTCTTGTCTGATATTGCAAAATATAATCTGATTTTATTGCAAAAATTTAATTTGGCCTGCTCCATTCCTTATCCTTACCACTAGATAAATAATTTTAATATTGATTCAAAATATGTAAATTATCTATTTAACAAAATGAGTTCACACTACAACCTATTCTACATATCTCAAGTGTGATTGTGTTAGGTCATATTTCTTGCCTATTCTATACACATTAAAAGGTATTTTGGTTATTAATTGACCATATTATATATCAAATAGGTAATGTAATTAGCTTAGTATGTTTTAGAAGAGGTAATGTGTTATATTAACTTAACAAAACTTGAATTTATCATGGGTAAATTGTTTATAAAGATATCGCCCAATTTTAATTATCAGGGGAAAATCCCTGATTGTTTCAAATTGTTTCCTGGAAGGGGCATCAAATTCTGAGAACGTTTATATAGTGTACTTGCATACTGTCTCCCCATCTACCAACACAAGTGCCTATGAGACTTTTGAAATTCATTATTGTTGAGGCCACATTGTTTTACTTCCCTGCTTTATTTTGTTATGCTTTCTCACCTTTTAAAAGTAAATATGCAGAAGAAGTTGCAAAAATTTGCTAACTCAATTTTGTTAGTGATAAATTTTCTAAGAAGTTGTTAAAATATTAAAATAAAATTTTATCTGAAAATGTAAATATCACATACATTATTTATGTACTTTTTATAAGTAGGATAAGAGATTTAGTGATACTATAACTACTAAAGACATTTTGATGTAATTTATTTTATTCCATATTTAAATTAATTTTCAAAACTCATTACTATTAGTTGTAAAATTAATTCCTTATTTCTTCTTAGCAACAGAGTGTTATGTATTTTCATATATAATCTTAAATCTTTTTTGGAGATAAAATAAGACAAGAAAATAATATAAACATATGCAACTAGGTTAGTGAATTGTACAAACTAATTCATTCAGAGATCAGGGCTGTAAATGAGCTGGAAATATGATTTTTAGGTTTAACAATGTACTTAAATGAGATGAAGGACAACGATTCCTTTCAGAAAGATCTCAGTCATGTATGTGACAACTCTACTTACCAGAGGAAATGTACCTGCTCTTGTTTAGCACTGAAGGTATATGCTAACTGTGATACATTGAGCTTTTTTTTTTTTTCAAATATTTTGTTTAGTTGTAGATGAACACAATATCTTTATTTATTTTATGTGGTGCTGAGGATCGAACCCAGTGCCTCACATATGCGAGGCAAGCGCTCAACCGCTGAGCCATAGCCCCAGCCCCTACATTGAGCTTGAATTATCACAAGTATTATCACTGTTTCACACAGAATTTTACCACAAAGTTTAGAGAGATAGTGATGCTAACATATTTGTATTAATGATGGTAGTCTTTTAAATTACTTCATTTTGAATTTCAGTGCCAAATGTAGTCATTTTTTGAAGTCATTGGAACAAGGTTAGCATAGTTATTGACAATGATCTGTTAGTTTCTTTAACGATATTTCATATTAATATTTCTTTCATTCCTAATAAAAATCTGAAGCTTTTTAAAGCAATGATTTTATTTGTATTACAAAAACTAATATCTCCAAGGTTGGCTTCACTTTTGACAAATTTATTGTTTAAGGAATTATGCAAATTTCACTCTTTGAATTCTGTGATTTATTTTTCTATAGATATTAGCACTATTTTTTCAAATGAGATTATTTTCTGACATTTTAATCAGACTAGACAAAGTAACAATAAAGTTAAATGTGGATATTTGTGAATGTGTGTACATGTTATTTCCCCCAAAACTTTTTAAATATAGACATGAAATCAGTATTTCAAATATCTTTTTTGTGTGCTGAGGAAAAATTACATTTTCCACATGCCTTCCTAGGCCTTAAGTACTCAAGTTTAAGACAAAACTATATGGTTATTGTTTTATTTATGATCAGATGAAAAATCACAGTGATTTTGTAAAATTTCTAATTTATTTTAAACTCTCTCTATCAGAAGTAAAAACACTAAGGATAAGTTTAATATGGGAGGTGATTTTTTAGTTATGTTTTTCAAATGGAAAAACTCGAGATTTTTTGACTATTTTGCAAATTAAAATTTAATTTTTTTCTAAACTAGTTTATGAGTCATTATATCACCATATCCATTCATATATTCAATGATGAGTGATTTTGCTTTTTTTTAATGTGTCCAGTACTGTCTCCTTACCATAGAAGAATGTATGTGGAAAATGTACTCTTTGACCTTTGCATCTTTATTGCCTAAAAGGGTAATTGACTCTATGAGCAAATGTAGTACTTTGTGGTATATGCTATGAGGATGGAATATGGGGACACAGGAGGTGAGAGTGGAGGGTCAGGAAGTGTCCCTGGTGGGATTAGCATTTCACAATAATATTATATGAACTTTAGGCATTACTCAATCCTACAAAGAATCATGAGGAATTTCAGACCTCCCCACCAAAAAAAAAAAAAAAAATTGTATGTGTGCCAAGTATATTGAAAGAGCCTGGCATGTTCTGGGATAAAAAGAACAAGAAAATAGTCATAGATCAGATAATAATATTTCTGTCAACAATGGATGATTTAAGGTACAGTGAGTCCTTAAAATAATAAAGGAGCTGAAGTTGTTCCATTACTCAATGACATCATAGCCATCATAACATCATAGTTCAAATCATTACTTGCATGTTTGTGGTGATGCTGGTGCAAACAAACCTACTGGATTTGCAGTCATATAAGAACATAACATAAAATTATTTAAAGCATGTAATATTTGATAATAATAAATGACTGTGTTCCTGGTTTATGTGGTTGTTATAGTATACTTTTTATTTTAGAGTATACTTGTACTTATATTAGAAAAGTCTGCTGTGAAACAGTATGTCATGTTACACTGGCAACAGCCTCATACATCTTGTTTTTACTGCATTTCTTGATTACCATAGAGACTGTGTCAGGTGATTGACCTGTATCATCTACTCTTGTGTGAGTACACTCTATGATGCTCATATAGTGATGAAAGGACCTAAAATGCAATTCTCAGAATTTATTTCTGTTGTTAGTGATGTATAGCTGTATTAATCTAGCTTCAGGTGTGGATGTGTGTGGTTGTGTGTGTGTGTGTGTGTGTGTGTGTGTGAGAAAGAGAGAGAGAGAGAGAGAAAGAATGGCAGTCATTGAGATAAATATGAATATAAAACCAAAGTCAAATTATAGATTCTTGATTAACATGCCAAAGAATGTGACCCATGATAAGAATCCACAAAATACATCAAATAAGAAAATAAAATTAATAATGTTTACAAAAGTAAAAATACAGTGAACCACTTCCATTTAGTCATGATTTGTATAATTTAGACAATTTGGACCATGCACTAATGATATCTACATATTATGTCTTTATAATAAGAAAATGTGGATTCCAGTCCTAGCTCTACTACTTTTTTAGTTTGAAATTGACCATTGTGATTTTAAAGAGCATGGACAGAATCAAAATGTCTGTTTCATTTGCTAACGTTTTTACTTGTTAGCTGTGTGAACTTGAGCAATTACTCAATTTTTTATGCTTGTTTACATATTTATAAGAAATCTCCACCTTATGAGGAAATTGTGATATACATATCAAACACTTATTTTAGTGTGTGTTCCATAAACAGTAATAACTCAAAAAATATTGATACTCATTGCTTTATGAAATATTTGTAATTACCTTAGGTTTGGTAAATAATTCCACACAAAGTATATGAAACTCAAAGTTCAAACTTTCCTTTGTATCATAAAGCACAGAGGTTGTAGCAAATAAATTGAAACCCAAGTCAATCTATCCCAATGTCCAATATTTCATAATGCTTAAGTGTATCTCTCATTATCAAATATGCCTTTGAATATTCTTTTAAGGAAGATGAACTTAAGAAAGATAAAATTAAAAGTAGAAATATCAGGTAAGGATTGTTGGGAAATCAAACAAAAATAATAACAGGAATTGAACTATGACTATAAAAAATAAAGAATAATACATGAGACTGCCTAAACAGGTTTAGGAGTTGAGACAGTGTGGCCCAGGAAAGCATACCTCTCATGCGTATCAAAATCTATCTTCACCAATTTTCACACCAGTTGCTATCTCAGAAAATAGTTTCATGCAAGTTTTAAAGAGCTTCACATTGTTCTTGTATGTGAGGTGAAAAATACAGCATCTCACCATAGGCCTCTTATGTGTATGTCTAGATTCCTCTTCTGTGGTACAAGACATGGTTGAATTAGGTGTCTGGCTGAAATTGCTTAAGAATAATATATATACAACCTGGGGATGGAAAAAATTAGCACTTCTAGGCCCATCTTCAGCCAATGAGAGCAAGAATATTGGATATGTGCTTCTATTCTTACTCCTGGTCATAGATCCTGAGCTGTATATCATCATGATCCCGAAAGCCTCTAGAAGGATATACTCTAAATTGCCTAGAAGGAAGTCAAGAACCACTTTTTTTACTCAGTTCTGTTTTTTTTTTTTTTTATACGTAACTCCCCTGTTTGTATATTCTTTTCTCCTGGAATCGTATTCCCACGGACAAATTACCCTAACTGAAATTCTGCTTTCAGGGCAACTGGGCTAAGTTGGACAGGAAGTCCAGATGCACTACCTTTGAGGCTTAGAAGAGTCAACATACCAATTATTGGCATGCATAAAAGATTCAAAATAGCAATTATGTCAGTACTTTAAATGTTGATCTATAGATTTAATACAATTCATATTAAAATATCAGGAATTTTGTAGACATAGATAAGCTGAATCTACTAGTTACATATAAAGACAAAAGAATTTTAACAACCAAATCACCTCACAAACAAAAAATAATGTTTAAGGAATCGCACTATTCAATATTGAGTCCTATTTTAAAACATAAGAGACTATAGGATTGGCAAGAAGTTAGACACATTGAGAGATGAAAAGAAATAAGGATTCCAGAAAAGACCCCAAGCACAAATATAGCCATTAGATGTTTAATAAAATGCCAAGACAATCTGATGGAAAAGACAATCTTTTTGATAAATAGTTCTTGTGGAAAGAAAAGAAAAATTAAAATATGCAAGAGACTCTAGAAAAATATTTTGGTACATGCATTACAGATCTAAATTGAAAACAGAACTATATAAGATTTAGAAGAAAACATAAGAGAGAATCTTTATGATCTGGTTTACAGAAATTCTTAGAAATGATGACAAAATTACTCTTAAATATTTGTACATTGACCATGATAAATATTTAAAATAGGATATAAATATGACAAAAAGGATGTTAAGTTATTGACTTTCATTTATCATTAGGGATATATGACAATGAGATATGAATGTCCATCAGTTAGAACTTCTACCTCCCTCCACCATTTTTTTAAAATATTTTTTTAGTTGTAGATGGACATAATGTCTTTATTTTATTGCTTTGTATGTGGTGCTGAGGATCGAACCCAGGGCCTCACGCATGCGAGGCAAGCGCTCTACCACTGAGCTACAGCCCCAGCCCCCTCCACCATTTTTTTAAACCAAAAGCTAATGAAGATGTTGAGTGGTAGATATTCTCATTCATTTTGGTAGAAATGCAAAATTTCAGACACTTTAAATGATAACTTGGCAGTTTCTCTTGCAGGGCTAATCACAGCCTTACACATGCTCCATCAATTGTGCGCTTATAAGCATTTACTTGATTGATAAATAATCTTACGTTAACAACAACAACAACAAAAAGCTTGTAAATGTTGATAGTTGTTGTATTCACAATTGCCAAAAACTTAAAGCAACCAAGATGTCCTTCAGTAGCTTCATGTATAATGAAAGCATGGTACATTTATAGAATGACATACTCTTTGGAATGAGTTGTCAAACCAAACACAGTCATATGTAAATTTTAAATGTATATTGCTAAGAAAAAGAGGCCAGTCTAAAATGATATACACTGGGGCTGGGGCTGTAGCTCAGTGGCAGAGCGCTTGCCTAACACGCATGAGGCACTGGGTTCGGTTCTCAGCACCACATATAAATAATAAATGAATAAAATAAAGATCCATCAACAACTAAAAAAAATTAAAAAAAAATAATAAAAAAAATAAAATGATATACACTATGTAATACTATTAATATGATATTATGAAAAAGGCAAAACCGTAGAAAAGGTTAGCAGATAGTGGTTTTGGGGAATCTTGGCGTAAAATATGAGGGATGTTTTAGACAATGAAATTAGTTTATATGACAGTACAATGAAAGATATATAACACTACAGTTGTCAATATGCATAGAACTTTGTGGGACAAATTAAAAACAAAAAATTATTTTTGGTTGTTAGGGTAGCCAGGATCTAATGTAGACTCTGACAAAAATATCTAATTGGATTACAAATGTATGAGGCAACTTCACTGAAGTAAATGGGACAAAAGTTCTGTAAAAGTAGCACATAAGCAAACCGTTAGATAATCTGTGATCCAATGGGGTTTCATTTTAACAATTCAACAATGCTTAAACCATTATACATGTATAATGGAATTAAACTGTTGGATAAGTATATGGCAATTGGTGGGAGCTAGATCTCTCCTTAGTGGAGTGTGGAAGATAAAAAAATTGAGATTAGAGTGATCCAGGTGGTAATGGATTAGAGTCAGAAATATCAGAATGGATTTGCTTATATTTTCATAATTGCATATGGTAGGTAGCACATAAAAAATTATAAATATTTGCATATACACACATTACTATTTCGCTGCTCTCTCAAATGGAAATATATAGATTTTAAGCCATTCTAATTACAACAAGCACACCAAGCAGGTAAGACCTTGGTTTCTAATTCTTTTTCCCACAAAATAAATGAAAGATTCTAGGAAAATGGTTGATAATAAGACTGGTGCAGAATATGCACAATCTCTTATTGCCAACATATGGAAATACTAAAACAATTAAGCAGTGATGGGGATATGACCAAAGGACATAGGAGCCAACTAAAAGAAATTCCACTGGCCAAAACTCAATCAATTGAAGTCATAAATGAATAAAAAAGGTGTTGGTCTATAGTACAAAAAATAAAATAAATTCTAATGTGTTCTTGATGATATAAATGCGTACTATGTGAATGAATAAATAAATAAGCATAGATAAATTCTTCAGGTAAAATAAAACTCCAAATAATTTATGTAGTTATTTGGCTCTCATGGAAATAAAGAAAATCTACTTATTCCTTAATTGTGGCTGAGTATAATTGATATTTCCTCCAAAAGTATGAAAAGAGAGAAAAATAACTTTACATCAGAGAAACAAGAGCAAACCTCAGCCAGATTGTTCGTGTGGCTGTACACAGTGCTAATGTGATCACTCCCATTGATGACTTGTACCCTTACAATGTGGTGAGAATGGCACTTTACCTCTGTAGTCTTCTTCCCAGAAAACAATCATCCCATTCTAATATGAGGAAAATATTAGATTTCAATTCGAAAAATAGGGTATTGTATCAAATACCTACTCCTCAAAACTTCTAAGGCCATAAAAATTAACAAACCTCTAAGAAACTGTCATAGCCAGAGAAGTCTAAGGAGAAATAATGGCTACCTGTAACATGATGGTCTTTGGTGAGATCTAGATAACAAAAAAAAAAAAAAAAATCACAGAAAAGCCAATGAAATATAAATAACAAATGAATGTTAGTTAGTTTATCTATATTGGCTCATTAATTTTGACAAATACTAATAAAGTATGTCAACAGAGGAAATCGTGTGCTGGATTTCTGAAGACTCCATACACTTTACAATTTATTTTATAAATCTAAAACTATTGCAAACTAAAAAAGTTTGTTAAGAATGTTCAAAATATTGTTCCATCAAAGATATGACAAGATAATAACGCAATAAATCTACAGAGTAAGAATATTTATAAAGCATACATCTAGCAAAAGATGTTTAATCAAAATTATTGAAGAACACTCAAAACTCAACTATAAGAGCAAAAACCACCCAATTTAAAAAGGAAAAACTTTAACAAGTATTTTGTTAATTAGGATATATGGTTGTCAAACAAGCATGTGAAAAAATGTTTGACATCATTAAGGAGCAGGAAAATGCTAAATAAAGCTGCACTAATAGTAATAGTGATTTTGTTTTGTTTCATTTATTTATTTATTTATTTTTGATACCAGGGATTGAATACACAGGTTCTTAACCACTGATCCACATTAAGAATGTGGATAATTCTTAATATTATAATTTAAAAATACTGATGATACAAAGGAATTGAGAGGGTGCAAGGGAAAAACTTTTCCTATATTGCTGGTGGGAATGCAATATGGAATAGCCACTCTGGAAAATCACTTGGCAGTTTCTTATAACATTAAATACACATTTTATATATCACCCAGAATTCCACTCTTGGAAATTTAGTGAAATTTATACTAAAAGCAGAAAAAAAATCAACTGAAATTCACACAAAAATCCTGCACATGAATATTTATAGCAACTTTGTAATTAATAATCAGAACCTGAAAAGAACCAACCATATGATCCTTCCATAAGTAAATGGATAAGCAAACTGTGGTTCTACATACTGTGCAATATACTGAGCCATTAAAAACAGAATGAACTAGCCAGGTGTGGTGGCGCGTGTCCGTAATCCTAGAGATTTGGGAGGTTGAGACAAAAGGATTGCAAGTTCAAAGCTATCCTCAGCAATATGGTGAGGCCCTAAGCAACTTAGTGAAAACCTGTTTCAAAATAAAAAATAAAAAAGGGCTGGGAATGTGGATCAGTGGTTAAGAACCTGTGTATTCAATCCCTGGTATCAAAAATAAATAAATAAATGAAACAAAACAAAACAGAATAAACTGATGCATACAAGAGTATGCATGAATCTGAAAGACATTATTTTCAGTGGAAGAATACAATCACAAAAGTTTATATACTGCATTATTCCATTTAGATAGAATTCTGAAGTAGAATTACAATGGCAGGAAGAGATCAGTAGTTGCTAATATTTAGGTTTTGAGGGATGTGATTATAAAGACAATAACAAAAATGTTTTGCAACTATTGGTAAATAAATTTATTTTCTTAAAGGTTAACAAACTTGGTCGATAATATGTCTTATTACACGAAGGCATTGCTTAAAACAGAAATGTCCATTGGGCTTAATTTATAAAGCAGTGAAGTTCTGCCAAGCAGTTTTATAGCAGCTTATATGAAAGGAAATAGATACATTTTTATTACCAAATACTGTTACAGTGACAACCATACTCAAACCTAAAAATTAATAACCAATATCACATATGCCATACATAATTATGCTCATAAATATGAAAGTATGAATATATAAAATGTACAAATAAAAATACATATGTAATACAAAATGTAGGAAACCATGAAATCTTGTGACTGTAAGGAGGCTAAATGGTCATGTTTTCCAAATTATAATACTGTTTCCCAGGGTTGGTGTATGAGAGGAGATACACAGATGGATATTTGAAATTTTATAGTTTACAGTTTATTTTAATATGTAATAGAAAGATAATATTGGCATACCAATGCCTAAAGTTCATAGATACATCATAGTTTGAAATCAGGCTTTAAAAAAATCAGATACAATTAAAGTCAATTTTTATAAAAATTTTAAATTAATAATAGTAAAAATAGAATATTAATATGCAAAACATTGAAATTTCACAGAAATATGTTATTTACAGATATTCCTTTATAAAATACCCTGTGTGTTTGTCAGTGCTCTAGTGGAACACATGTTCTAAACAGAAGCAGTTTTGATTAAAACTACTCTTTTCATTCTTAATCTTCTCTAGTTACAAAGCTCTGTATATTGAGCCCAAATCTGCCTATTTTCAACCATTGGTCAAATGTAGCCTCTTCAGACAACATCAAGGAAACTCAGTTCTTTCATTACAGCCCACAGAAGTGGGAGCCTGGCTAGGTTAAATGTTATTTCTTATGCTAGTGAAGGTCATAGAGAGGATGATAGATAATATCCTTATTTTTATATATGTGTCAAATAGTTCAATAGATGTTTATGTGGACACAATATATCCTTCTCATTTAAAGATCCATGGATAAGCAAACTCCCACCATTGCCTTCAGTCTCATCTCCAACTCTACAGCACTGGGAAAGAAAATGGAGTTCCTGAGAAAGATGTGCCTCAGAGAAAAAGCCCTAGGTCATATGCCCACAGAAACCCTTTCCTCAGTCCACCAATAATAATAGAGGTGCACTCTCTAGCTCTCTAGCTCTTCTTTAATGTGAGTCCATTTACTTCATTTAATCATTCTTTTTCTTCCTTATTTAGTAAAACAGACCCTTCTTCACCAGATACTTTCATGGTTATTATTCTAGTGTTGAGAATCACCAAAAAAGTAAAATTCCTTAGAAAATGGCTTATTGTGGAGGATTATTTTCTCTGTAAATAAGACACAAATTGAACTTCCAGATACCACTCAGTCACCCAAGCAAGATTCCTGAGAAGCATACTTCTCCCTGCTTATCAAAAATGAAAACTTTCTGTAAATTTGATGTTTTAAATATTTCCTGTCTCAGTTTAGACTGTAGTAATTTTTTTCGACCTCTTAAAATTGGATTTTTTGCCTTTAGTCATGTTTCTTGTTAACAAATGTAATCAGAGGAAATGAAAATCTAGAGTTAAATATTCACCAGACTTCATACTTCTTTGGCTGCTTAGGAAAGAAGTTCCTTTCCCTTCCTGCTGCCTCTTCTCTCTGGATCTCCTCTGTGGGATTCTGGAAGGGTCAGAAGCACTAGGTAAAGCAAGGATGTGGGGAGCATTAAGTAGAGATAAAATCTCCTTACTGTATATTTCTATCATCAAATAAAATGGACAGAAATGCTGGGCACTGAAAAAGTATTTATCTTTAAATAAAATTTTGAGTTTTCACATATATTGGATGAGACATTCTAATAACTGAAATTGAATTGTTTTTGTAACAAATTTTGACGAGTTGAATTAGAACTATACAAACACTAAAATAAACAGGTTTACCCTCTGGGCTTCTCATTAAAGAGGGGTAATAAAACTTCAGATCACAAAATAGTGAAACAGATTGTACTAAATTCCTGCCATTTCACATATTCACTATCATAAACATTTCACTCAACAATGTTAATAATGATTTGCATTTATCACCATGGTTATTAATTATTGAATAGATTCTGCCAATAACAAGTCACACAAGACAACAAAATATATTCAGTGGGGTCAGAAATCTGGTTTAACACTCATCTGGTTAGAAAAGAAGGATCCACACATGCATTAGTTCAACAAGAACTTCACAATATGTCAAATATTACAGAAAAAATATTTAGGTTATCTGCTCCACCAGTCCACCTTTAAATAGGCATAATCCTAGAAATATCCTGATTTTTTGATTGTTAAAAAAGAAATTCATGCCAATTGAATGTTTTTTTAAAAATATTTTTCATCAAATTTTTCATTAATTCACCTTATATTTTATATAAGCAAGTCCTCATGAATCCTCTGTATCTCCACATAAAATTTTCAATTCCAAATGTGAAGAATGAACATTTACTTATTTACTAAAAAGTACATCATTAGATAATAAGTGAAGTATAGAAATTTACAATTATAATATTTTTTTGTGAAATTAAGAATAAAAAATAATTTATCCAATGGCTGGATATTTTCTTTATGGTTGTACTAAGTAATCTTTGAATGGAGTCATTAGGAGATTCTGCCACTGAATATTCTTCTGGTCATGAAAGAGTCTTATCTCCCCTCCAAGTCTCAGTTTCTCCCTTTTTAAGTGAGGAGTTTTGACCAGGTGACCTTTCTGTTACCATTAACAATTTCCAAAATTCTATTTCCTGACTCATAGACAATTAGTTGGGCTTCTCAGTTGAAGAAATTTTGCCCATGTGTGCAATAACTTAAGTTTAACTTCTTACTCTTTTAAATTATGTTGCTTGGTACAAGAAATAACAAAGCCATGCTATTGAGCAAAACCATAACCCGCACAAAAACACTTAGCATGTTTAGGATGCATTGTACAGGAAACATGGTTCTTTCTCATCTCATTTTCTAATGACGCTGCCTCTTTAAGCATCAACATAACATTAATCACAGTGTGGAATACAGATTCTGAGGAAAGTCTGCTAGTCCTCTCTTGTGAATTCACATAAAGGATGTTCCTCTCATCCAAGTAATTCCGAAGGTGACAAATATTACAGATGCTGAATTTATGGGAGTGCTTGCTCCCTGTTTATTAACTCATCCATCTTGTGAGAAATAAAAGGACCAAACAGTGAGACAAGTGGGCTTTTCTTATCCTGTCAGCTCAATGATGTTTTAAAGTAATCAATATCTATAATTACTAAATTCTGCCAAAGCAATTTAACCCTTCATTGCCTCATTGTTGCCTACCCAGTTCTTATCACTATAGTAACAGGAAGTTCAGAGTTAATTAGAAAGAATACAGCTTCAGTTATGACATTTATTTCTCTCATTAAACTCATGCTTATTTACCCATATCACATCTTATCTTACTTATATATTTATGAAGCAACTGTACTTAATCTGGTGCTCATGGCAAATGAAAGTACTTATTTTTTTTAAATTACTGGTCTAGATATGTAGCATGCAATAGGTCTAGTAGACTCAGTGCTGAGGGCTAAAGATTTTAAATACTTAGTATTTGAAGGATGAATTAAACTTATCTCCAAATATCTAAGATGCAAAAATCTCTTATGTATCAACATATCTTCAAAACACAACCTCAAAAAAGAGTATGTTAATATTATGCTAAGTAAAATATATATGTAAATGCAAATTATAAATATATAAAAGTAAATCAATAACAGGGAAACACACAAATAATGAGAAAAATCAATAACAATAAACATTCACTCTTTGAAAGAAGATCTAGAAATTGATAACTCATATGAAAACTGGTCAAGGAAAAAAGAGATGAGCCGGGCGCGGTGGCGCATGCCTGTAATCCCAGCACTTAGGGAGGCTGAGACAGGAGAATAGCGAGTTCAAAGCCAGCCTCAGTAATGGCGAGGCGCTAAGCAACTCAGTGAGATCCTGTCTCTACATAAAACACAAAATAGGGCTGGGGATGTGGCTCAGTGGTCAAGTACCCCTGAGTTCAATCCCCAGTACCAAAAAAAAAGAGATGAAACATATGTCCCAAATCATAAATGAAAAAGTTGACAAAAATGTAATCTACAGATATTAAAAAGACAAAAAAGAGATATTATGAGTAATTTTTCTAAGAAATGACAAAATAAGGAAGGACACATCTATTAAAAATAACAACTTGAAAAAAAACTAAAATAAGAAGAAATAGAAGATCAATTAATAAAATAAGTAAAGAAATTGAATGTATGATGTTAAAACTTTTCCACTAAGAATCCTCTCAGTATGAATGACTTCACTAGTTCACTATAACAAACATACAATAAAGGAATAATACTCATACTACAGATATTCTTTCAAAAATATGCAGGGAAGAATCTCATTTTATTATGCTACAAATTAAACTTTGAAAAAAAATAATTTAGAAAAAGACAATGATAGATCAATATAACTCATAAATACAGACACAGAAATACTTAATATCATGTAGAGGAAACTAACATATATAAAATGAATACTATGTCAGGATCCAACAGGGTGTATCACTGGATTGCAGAGTTAACATTTGAAAATCTGGAAATGTAAAACAGGCATGTTGAAAGAATGAAAGAGAGCCATATTATCATCTAGGTAGGTGCAAAAAAGCATCGGAGTACAATTAAAACCTTTGGAATCCTCTTGTCAAGTTAAGAATTAAAGGGGCTTTCTAATTCAAATTTTTGCAAATATTTTTGAAAATAAATTTCTAATTAAGTATTAAATTCCATCTCCTAACATTGAAAAAAAAGCAAGGACTGCATACTCTTCAGATTTGTTTAGCATTATAATGGATACTTTAGTCAGTCAAATGAGATCAAAAAGAAAAAATGAAAGATGAAAAATAGGAATACAATTGTTACAATCAAAATTATTTTATGTATTAAAAAATAAAAGTAATTCTACAACCATATTAATAGAATTGATATATTATTAGACCTAATATGTCCACCTAGGCGAGGTTGTGCAACACAAAATTAATATGCAAAATAGTATTTCTTTATACTACAAGTAAACATTGGAAAATAAAATGAAAGAAACATATTATGGCATTAAAAATAAAATAAATTTACTTAAAAATGTTAACATTTGTTAAAACCAAGAAATGTCTCGGATTTTACAATATTTGTAAGCTAAGGGATATATGAAACTATTAAGTTATAGACAAAGGACTTTATTACTCAACAGTAGTAGTACTCAGAGTATATGTATTTAAACCAGTTCCCTATGCCCAGATATTAACGATGATGTAAAGTGGTTTAAATAACATGTGCTGCGGAAAATTCTGTTTGAGGAATCTATAACTTTTATAATAGACAGTAAACCTGCCTGAACTTTGTCCTGAAGTTAAAAAGAAAATCGTTATTTCAAGCTTTCAAAGCGTTGTACTATAGAAATATTCTTGAAAATGTTAGCTAGGACAAAAGTAGTTACTCTGCTTTCAGAAATTCAGAAATTGAGACCTACACAGAACTGTTTATAAATGAAGTAAAACCTCTAGACTGAAAACTGAAAAAATTTTAATGAGAAATGTAAATTACCTACACATACATATAGATACATCATGTGCATGGATTGCATCCTCAATATATTTGAAGTTTATAAATGCCTAGCAAGACTAACACAGAAAAAATAAGAAACCACAAGTTATCACCAAATTATCACCAACATGAACAAAAAGCAGCCATCAATAAAGTCAACATAAAGGATAAAAAGAAAACATAATGAAAAATGGTAGGTCAGTAAATTTGAAAAATTAGATTAAATGGACACATAATTGAAAATAACAACTTACTAAAATAACAGAAAAATAAATATAGCATTTTAAGCAGCCCAAAATCAATTGAATATATTAGGGTTATATGAACAACCTTTCTCCTTAAATTGGCATATAGAATCAAGTGAACCCAGTAATATATATTCTGATAGACTATTTAAACAAACATTCAGAATTATTTTAAAGTATATATGGATATGCAAAGAATGTGGAGCAGTATATTAGTTTCCTATTGCTGTTATAGCAAATTATCAGACTCAGTGGCTCATAGCAACACAAGTTTAAGATCTCACAGTTTGGAGGTCATAAATATAATATGGATCTTATAAAGCTAAAGTCAACGGGACAGAAGAACTATTTTTTTTAATTTTTGTTTTTGTTTTTATTTTTACTATGACTTTAGCTTCTGCAACTACCATACTGTTTTGGACTCCTCTAATGCCCTAGTAGAAGAACTCTTGTGATTGCTTTGAAGCTCCCTGAACAATGAAGAAATTAAATCATATCTGGAATTTTCCTTTTCCTTTAGAAGATAAAATATTCATAAGTTCTGAGGTTTAGGATATGAACATCATTGAGAACTTACTATTTTGCCTATGACTCAGTAATTTAGCTCCAAAGATTCACTTCCATTCCATGAATGTGTATTCTCTTTCTTTGAAATTCCTCAAAAGCCTCAAAGCAAAGTCCAAAAATCTTATCTAAATTTCCTCATTTCAGAAGTTACAACTCTTCATCTAAATCAGCTATGATAAGACTGAGTATAATATATTCTGAGGCAAATTTCTTCTCCCTCAATAAACATGCAAAATACAAGAAACAAATTACAATTGTAATATAGGCATAGAATAGTAGTTGTACATGATACCATTCAAAAAAGGATCACATGGGAGGAAGAAAGATGTTATTGGTTTCAAGTCACTTCAAAAGCCAACTACAGAAACTCCATTAAGTTTTAAGGACTAGAAATAATACTCATGATTTGGGACTTTGCCCTCTGGGCTCATGACTCTGCCCTCTGGATTTGATGCACCATCTTTGATGTCATTCTTACTTCTTTGTAAAGTTTAACGCATGTTTGCAGGTGAGTACTTTTATTGCTAATTTCCTGACTGCATAGTTTCAGGAATATGACAGCTTGTTTCTATTTATAATTTTGTCTATACTTTGCAGTCTAAGCTGGTCATATATATGGTATACTGTCTGAAGAATCATGTGGGATCCCACACACATCACTTGGATTCAATCCATTTAGATAAGAAACTTCTATATATATCTTTCTGGAAAGCATCATGTCTATAGTTGACTTCCACTAAGATGAATGAGAAGAATTATGAATCACCTACTATTGTGAAATATCATATTTTATTACTGAATATTCTAGTTTTGGATCTTTCTGAAGTAATGTTTCCAGTGATTCTAGATGAAAGAAGCAGGACAAACATCAATGCAGAGATTTTAAAATCTAAATAACATTTTGAACTGATGCCTTCAAGGTAGGCAAGACTCATATATAAAAACTAAGCATTCAATGGAATATTACTTAGCTTTAAAGAAGAATAAAATTGTGCCATTTTCTGGTAAATAGATGAAGTTTGAGAATATCATGCTAAGTGAAATAAACCAATCCCAAAATACCAAAGGCCAAATGTTTTCTCTGATATGCAGATGCTAAATCACAATGGAGGGGAAGAAGAGGGTTACCTTAGATTGGGTAGAGGGGAGTGAAGGGAAGAAAGAAGAGGAGATATGGGAATAGGAATGATAGCAGAATATAGAATTCTACAGGCACTTCAAGAGTAGTATTTGGTATGTTTTTCAAAATTAAACCTATTTTTACCAAATAACCCAGCAATCTTACTTTCCAATATTTTCTCAAATAAATGAAAAACTTATGTTCACAAAGTTCTAGCACTTGAATGTTCATAACAATTTTATTAATACCTGCATAAACTTGAAACAGCTAAAGATATGCTTCAGTAGTTAAGTGAATAAATAAATTAGTATATCCAATCAAATAGTATTATTCACTGCTGAATAGAAGTAGTGGACATGGAAAAACCTTAAAGTCATTACTAAATGAAATGAACCAATTTGGAAAGATTATATGCTATGTAATTTCACCTATAAAACATTTTAGAAAAGGTAAAACCATGGAGACAGTAAAAAAAATAATAATAAAATCCATGGTTTCCAGAAAGAGAGAAATAAACAGAAATAAACAGAGCACACATAATTTTTAGAGCATTATTTTAGGATTTCCTAGAGGAACTTGAATCAAATAGAGACATATAGATAGCTATAGATAGATACGGGTGTTAATGAGATATTAATGTTGTAATAGATTTATTTTGGCTCACAGTTTCAGAGGTTTCAGTCCATGATGGTCAGGTAGCTCTAAAGTAGAAACATCATGGCATAAGGACATGGTAGAACAAAGCTGCATATGTCAAGGCAGCTGGGAAACAGCGGGGAATAGCCATGGACAAAATATAGTTCCCAAGAGTACGCTTCTAAGGACCCAGTCCTTTCAACTGTATCTCACTTCCTACAGTTTCTGCCACCTCCTAATTGTCCATTAAATCATGAACCCTCCATGGATTAATTCATTGATGACATTTGAACTTTCATGATACAATCATTTCCCCAAATCTTCACCTCTGAACATTGTTTTATTGGGGAACAGGCTTTCAAACTGGAGCCTTTGGGGGACATTTCAGATCGACACCATGGCTCATACATACATACATTAATACAGTGATTTATTATGTGAATAACTCATGAAATTATGGAAACCAAGAAGTCCCACAGTATGCTCTTTACAAGTTTGAGAACTAAGAAAGTCAGTGATGTAACAGAATTTGAGTCCTAATGTCTAAGAAGCCAGGGAGTCAATGACTTAACTCCAAGTCCAGAATGATAAACTCTGGTTTTTGAGAACAGGAGAAGTTAGAATTTTAGATAAAGGAGAGAGCAATAGAGAAAAAAGACTATTCACCATTATTCTCCCTTTTCATTCTTTTGGGGCCCTAAATAGACTGGGTGATATGCATCAACACTAGTGAGAGAAGATTTTTATATCTTCTTTCTGATTCAAATCATAATCTTTTCCCAAAGCCTCTTGATAGATAAATACAAAAACAATGGTTTAGCAAAGTGAAATGCTCTATACTATATGGGAACACTTTAACCTACTCAATATGAGACAGAAATTAACCATCATAGGCAATGAACTGTTGTTTAAGGTAGTATAATGGAGTCGTTACACATTTGTCAAAAAGCATAGATATGCAATATTGAGAATAAAATCTAATGTCAATAAGGAATTAAGTGATAATGATGTGTCCAATGTAGTAAATTCATTGGTTATAACAAATAAACTGCTCTGGTGAGATTTTGATAGTCAGGAAAGCCATATGTTTATGGGAGCAGAGGTTACATGAAAAATCTCTGTTCCTTCTGTTCAAGGTTGCTGTGAACCTACAACTGCTCTTCTAAAAAAAGAAGATAAATAACAATATTTTAAGGACAAAAAAACCCTTACAATATTTCTTTATAGCATATCTATATTTAAATATCCACTAAAATCTTGGAACACGACCTAATAAAATAACATCTATCAGAATATCAAGAAGAAAAAAGATATGTAACTACATCATAGTAGCTTATATTCTCCCTCATGATTTTAAAAATCATATTGGATGATTAAGACAAAAAAAATATTGTGCTCTTTGATATCAAATAATGGCATTCTACATTGAGAAAGTTAAAAAGACCTATGTAGAAGTAAAGGTCAAAAATTCACTTGAACTGGTAACATGTTAATATGAGTAGATATTTCCAATAGCAAAGGCAATCACTATGTAAAATATGCAAAGAGATACATTTCAAAACTACCCAGATGGAATCCTACAAAATGATCAGGTGACCTGCAGCAACACAAGAAATTAGAACCAGAAAATTGAGAAAGAATGGGCACAAAAGTAAAGCAAACAATGAAACTGAGTGAATTAAAAGTACTTGAAATGATTATATGCTGCTATGACATTTAGCAATATTGAGAATCCAACCTACTTTTTAAAGGAGCAAAAGAATTAAATAAACATACAAATCATCAAAAAGAACACCCAAAATGCTCAATCTCAGTAGTCACTAGGGACTCATTAGCTATGAAGATTATAATGAAGCCGGGGGCAGTGGCACACGCCTGTAATCCCAGCATTTAGGGAGGCTGAGACAGGAGAATCGCAAGTTCAAAGCCAGCCTCAGCAACAGCGAGGCACTAAGCAACTCAGTGAGACCCTGTCTCTACATAAAACACAAAATAGGGCTGGAGATGTGGCTCAGTGGTCGAGTGCCCCTGAGTTCAATCCCCAGTACCAAAGGAAAAAAAAAAATGAGATACTACTTCGTCTATATTAGAGTGGCTGCTGAAGAAAACAATGGTACGTGTTGGCAAGGATGTAGAGAAATTCAAGCCCTTGGACATTACTGGTGGGATTGTATGGTGGTATAGCCACTTTGGAAAACATTATCACAGTGTTGTTAAAATTCAAAATATAGTTAGCATATGATTTAACAATTCCATCTCTAGGTATATATTCAAGAAAACATACAGGGTTGTTGCTGGTATTCCTAGTAATCAAACAATGGGAACATCAGCCCATTAGCATGACTGGGTTAACAAAATGTGGTATATCAAACAGATGCTATTCTAAGATGAAAGGAAATGAAGAACATGTTACAAGATTGATGAACTTTGAAAACACTGTGCCAAGTGAAAGAAGAAATATGCAAAATGCCACCTAATGTAGATTTCATTTTATAGGTTTCCAGAATGGTCTAATACATAAAGACAAAAAGAGGTTTAGTGCTTGTCATATTCTGGTTTTGGAGGTGGAATAGTGTGAAATGGGGAGTGACTACTTAATGAATATAGAATTACTTTTGACATGACAAAAATGTTCTAAAAATATATAGTGGCAATATTTACATAATTTCTGAATATACAAATAATTGGGTATTGTGCATTTTGAAGTTTGAATTTTATGTGAATTATACTTCAATAAAACCGTTATTAAAATATCTTTATTTGTGGCTGAGAATGTACCTTCATTGTAGATTGTTTGCCCAGCATGTGAAAGGAAGTGGGTTCCATCACTAGCAACACATAAAAACAATGTATTTCTATGCATTAATAATGAATGTATGGAAGACAAAATTAAAAGCACAACACCATTCACAATTGCTCCAAATTATTGCTAATTAGATAATTTGAAATGCAATTACCAGAAGATCCAGAATTGAAGACTCCTGAATTTTATCTCAGGGAAAGAAAAAAGTACGTTCATACAAAACCTGAACATCAGTGTTCATAGAAACTTGACCTATTATATCCCCAAATTAGAATTATCCAAAATGTCTCAAAAGGTGAATATTTTAACAAACCATGATATATGTGTACTAAGGAATGTTTTTTGAAATAAAAAACAATTATCTAGACACACTTCAATTAATTGTGGGGAGTTTAAAAATAACTCCTGAAATTACAGGATAAGATTCCATCTCTAGTATTTTTAAATGATTGACCTTTAGTTATAGGTAACAAATTAGTGATAAAATAAGGGATGGAGCTTTGGTGTTTGATAAGTAAGTACTTGTGATTCAAGGGACACACGAAAGATCCTTCTAGTCTGAACTGTTTAATATCATAACTATGCAGGTGCTCAATTTAATAGAACTTCACACATACACAAATGACTACAATTAAAATTGGTGAAATGTGAAGGAGATCATTTGCCAGTGTCAACCATCTTGTTGTGATATAATAGTTCAGTTTTGTGATATGTTAGCATTGAACAAAATTGGCCAAAATGTGCAAGAGATCTCTGCTTTATTTCTTGTTAAGGCATGTGAATATAGCAGTATATCAATAAAATTCCACTCCAAACATTTATTTGATTCTACACTTAAAATTAAAAGATTTTATATTATGTAAATAAAAACATTTTAAAAATTGATTTGAACAAGAAAACATTCTACAGATCATTTTTTCTAGGTTACTTTCCTGATATTTTTTCTTCAGTTTTATGTAAATGATCCAACTACAGCATAGATGTCAATTTCTTTTTGGTAAATAACTATTAATTATAAATTGCTTTGTCACTATTTTTGTACATATTGTATTATTTATAAATTGTTAGCTAATAAGGCTTTTTTTTTTTTTAGGGCCTCTTTTTTTTTTCCTCAAAGTTGCATTTTAATACATGTTATCAAACATAACAGAAAAAAAACAAATTTTCAGAAGCTGTACACACTATTCACTGAAAACATTTGTTGAGGCAAATAGAAAAAAAATTGTTACAATCATAATTTTTCTAACTTTGCACAAAATTATAAGCAGATTACATTCTTCATATTAAACATCTTTATATGCACTTTCAATGA